>JADRCD010233532.1:7394-28102 GCA_019843815.1 Montemys delectorum | reverse complement strand
CCCTTCCCTTCCCTTCCCTTCCCTTCTCTTCCCTTCCCTTCCCTTCCTTTCCTTTCCCTTCCTTTCCCTTCCTTTTTCTTTTCTTTTTTTCCTTCTCAATCCAGTTAATTCACTTTGCTCCAATCTTTGCTCATTAGCAGAAATACTGATGTTGAACTCTGAATGCAGACCAAGTATCCATGAGCATCCAGCCCACCTTGCTCAATGCCTCCCCACCTCCCAGCCCCTTATACTGACTCTCACCATGTTCTCCATCCCATAGCCCAACAGTCATGTATATGATTATCATTTTGAATGTATTCTTCTACTCAGTGGCTTCATGGGAACAGAGCAGAGTAGACCCTAGAGTGGAGGTGCTCTGAGTCTCTCCATAGTCTCCTCCTGAATACAGAGGGAAAACTAAATGCAAAGTTTTCTTTTTTCATTATTTTTTTTTCTCCACTAGTAAATATCTTCTATGTTGACAGTCTAATTTATTTTCAGGTAAAAAGTTAGACACTGGAGTTTCCTTTGGGACCCAGAAATGAGTTGTGGTGACCAAGGCCAGGTAGAGAAAACATCTTCAGAGTAGCACAGGGCCAAGGATGCCTGGTCTCCAGATCCAGGTCTGGGACTCCGTCCACTGGTCACTTCTTGGGGCCCAAGCCATATTATTTTCTCCTGCAACAGTTTCTACCGAGTATACTCCTGCTAACCCTATTTGCATGGTTGGTACAAATTTCCTGTATCGTTTTGCAGGAATCTACATTTAGATAGAATAGTTTATCAAGTTGAAAACCCTGACATTTTCTGTGCTTCTTTTCTCTCCCCTTTTTTGATAGGTATAGAGTGGCTTTGTAGTATCTCTGTTATGAAGGGCACAACACCAGTCCCAGCCTAGCCTACAATAAAATTTTAAAGCACATGAATCTCATGTTGTTATAAAGCAAAATAAAAATGAACTGTTAACACCCTTGAGATCGACCAGTCTGTGGCCACCGTGAGCATCACCTGTTCTAATTGTCCTCTTCTTTGGAGGACATGCATTTCTCTGCCTTATGCTGGCAGGTCAATAAGAAATTTGTAAGTGACTTAAGTATGTATGTATGCATGCATGTATTTATATATGCCTTGAACTCTTAGTATGGCCTCCACCTCCCAAGAGCTGGAATCACAGGATGTATTTGGCACCCAGATAGTCTTTCATTTTCATAATACTCCCCTCTACTCCTTGTCTGGGTCCACTCCACCATTTTGGCTAATAATCTGAGCTCTCCATTTTTTAAAGTAATATTTTTATTTCGTGTTTGAAAATTTCCTAAGTATATCTAAAATATTGTGATCATATCTGTTCCCACTACTTCTCTCCAAAGCCCTCTATAATCCAGGTCCCTTTCAGCTTCATTTTCTCCTTTAAAAATTGTTGTTTATAACCTGCAAGTGTGTAATCAATGTTGAGCATATGTGCACAGGTATGGGCCCATTTCCTGGGGCCTGGGGAATCTACTAGTGCTACATCCTGAAGAAGGAGTTACCTTTATGCTTCGAGCAGATGTCGACTGCCAAAAGATCCTTAGCAAGGGGCGGGTCCTCACGATCTCCATCCCCTTCCATGCTGGAATCTTGAGTGGCATGATCTTGTGCAGGTTTTATACAAGTGACCACATCGGCTGTGTGTGGATGTGCGTGCCAGCCGTCATATCTGAAGGACAGCACTTCACAGCTCTCTTTCCCATCCTACAGATTTTAAAATCTCTCTACTCCCTTTTCCAAGATGTTTCCTAAACGTGTTGTATGGGGGAAGGTTGGTACAGATGACTCATTAGTCAGTGAGCACCAGTGGTAACTTATTCTCTGCACTTTGACCCATGTAGGTTTATGCATCAACCACTACCCAGTCCTCTGCTGAGGCTGAGGGCCAAACAAGTTTATGTACATAAGCATAAAGATTTAGAACTCGGTTTGACATCATGACACCCAAGCAAAGCAACACAAAAAGGTTTCCTCCAAGGGTTTACAGTTTCTCCGCTCTTGGGCCTTTGACTAGGTTTACAATGTGAGTGTGGGCTCTCCTGTGCAGTGGGCCTCAAATCAAATCAGAGGGCAGCTGCTCACTCCAAGAGCCATCATACCACTATCGTGCCGGTGGGCATAACCTGGTTTGTTGATTCCAGGCTGGGTAAGGACTCTGAAGTATTCCCTTTCCCGGCAGCCTGCAGAGTATCCTGTAGCACTGTGCAGGATACCTGGAAGGAAGAGAGTCCTGGGCAGTGAGAGGCTAACATCGACTTTTCTGTATCCCTTAATCAAACTGTGAGCAATCTTCAGGCCCACAGCCTTATCATTGAGTCACGGTGGGCAACAGAAGTTGTGGCCTCTATCATTCTGGGCATCTCTACAACCTCCAACTGATAGTTCGTGCCCCGCATTGAAAATTTCATTTAAAAATTCATGTCCTATAGAAAAAGTATTACTGACCACTGTACTGTTCTTCTGAGCCAACACATTTTTTGTATCATATTTTTAAAATTAGCATAAACCCCAGAGGATTTCTATAAACCTTCTTTATACATACTAAGCCTGGGTTCTTTGATTTTTTTTTTTTATATGTAGAAATTCCTTTAAAAATTAACTTCTGGTAGGGTTGAATCACAGTTCAAGACTTAGTGAATTAATAAACTAGGGCTTAAATTAAAATGTTTATCTATAAACATAAAACTAAAGCACTGGATAGACTTTTTTAGATTTATTTATTTCATTGTCTGTCCATGAACGTTTTGCCCACATGCATGTGTATCTACCATGTGCATGCCTGGTACCCATGAAAGTTGGCAAGGATATCAGATCCTCTGGAATTAGAGCTATAGGTGAGTATGATCCATCATATACGTGCTGGGAACCAAACCCAGGATCACTGTGAGAGCAACAGTTGCTCTTAACCCCTGAGCCACCTCTCCAGCTCTAGACAAATCTTACATAGACCATATATTAAACTGATATGCTTAATGTTTTAAGACTCATAGCACTGCAATAGCTGTTTTAATTAAGTATTTACATTCTAACAAGCACATTCCATGACCATGTTACCAGACCACCTTATTTCAATATAGAACATTATACTATCTAGATGCCAGTCAGAGTGTGATGTACAAGGCCAAGTAGCCCTGATCAGCTCCCGTTCATGATATTTACTACCTCACATAAATTTATTTCTTCATTGACTCCAGACTACTCAAGATGAGGGGAATACTTCGCCGGAGCCCTTTAAGACTCCGTTATGAAAGTCTTAATGGTCTTTCACAGTTCCTCAGGAAGTTCATTCCGGGGTATGATCTCTGCCATGTCATAACAGACAGACACACTAAATAAAACTATGGGTAGATAATTAAACTGGAAATTTAATTAATATGTTTTTTCTAAGATTAAGTTTGTCCCATGTAGTACGTGGAGAAAAACTTAAAGCCCTAAATGAACAGCTCAGACCCACCTGTTACCACCCAAGCAAATCCCAAAAGCAGACTCTGAAGTCCAGTGAGTCCCTTATAGCCAGAGGTGAGTGGCCCACCTCACAGGCTGTGACCCACAGACTCTATGACAAGCAGTAACTTATTATTGAGGTATGTATGTGTGTGTATGTCAGTTTTAGATGGCAACCTTAGCTGTCATTCTCTAGGTGCTGCCCACCTTTTTAAAATAAATTTATTGATTGATTGATTTACACAAGATTTCTCATTGATTTAGAACTCACCAAGTAAGCCAGGATGGCCAACAAGTCCCAAGAATTCTCCTGCCCCTACTTTCCCAATGCTAAAATTACACACACACACACACACACACACACACACACACACACACCAGCATACCTGGAATGTTGGAAACACAGATTCTGGATGACCAGACCTTGACGCTCAGGCTTACAATGCAAGTCCTTTTTCGGCTGAGTTATCATGGGGCCTTGTTGCTATTTTATTATTTTATTTTATTTTTGTGCCACTATTTATTGATGGACTTAGAGCTGTGACGAACCCCAGCAAGCATGCTGAGAGTGAGCGAGGGTATCAGATATGAGATGTCTCCGAGGCGGCTGCTGGAGCCCTTTGTCTCCTGTCACATGGGCAAGTTCCTTTAGGCAAGTTTTCAGGAAGACAATTCAGCATGTCACAAATTGATGGGCAAGCCTGGAAGACCCCCACAGAGCCCTGGAACCTTTCATCCTCGTCTGCCCACTCCTTTCCCCGCAGATGTACCGTCCCTGAAGACTGTCCCTGACCACTCAGCTCCGTGAACAAACTCAGCGTGGATCTGGAAGTCAGTTGGCTCAAGGTCCTAACACTCAAACTGTACAGCAGTCTGGAGCTTCTCATTGTCTTCAGTGTTAAAGACTTGATGGTACTGCTCATAATCTCAGTGGAGTTTTCCCATGCACACAGCGTGCTCTTCTGGACCATGGAGACACTGCCTCAGCTTCCTTTCAACGCCACACTGTCCATCCGCTGGAAATATTGTCACTTCTCTGAAGTCTCACTACAGCTGCCGCATTTAATTTTCAGGTACCACTGGAAGTCCGCACCTACTAGCAGAAGATTGGTGACATTCTCCAGTGTGGCTGTGAGCTTCAGCAATATTTCCCCACAGCAGCTCAATCTTTATAAAGCTGCTATGTCCCCTGCTTTGCCCCCTGCCACCCCACTGTTATTAAAAAGAAAACTTAGTGGTTCCATATTCTAAAGCCATGAGTGATACATTTTTTTTTGAAAGGGTGAACATAACTTGTTTTGACTTTCAGTTTTGTCAAAGTTGATGTCTCACTCTGATTCCTAGCGAAGGGATTGTCCAGACTTCCCGTTCCCACTATTCTTAGGACACGACATGTGCTAAAACACCTTCAAGAGGCCAATGAGCCTCTTGAACGATGGGGCTTAATATGAGACAGGAAATGGCTCTGAAGACTTAGAGGGATTAAATCTAATCCAGATTTCTGTTCGTTCTTATAACAATCAAAGAGGAAGGAAAACGAGCCCAGCTGGAAGGCCTGGAAGACAGGTGTTATCCTGGAAATAAGATCTGTGGGTCAGATTAAGATCTGGTAAGAAAGAAAGTCAGAAGAGATTCCTAAGGTCAAACATGAGGACAGGCCTGCCCTACTCCTTGGCATGAAGCCGAGGCAGGTGGCTTGCCGGTGCCAGTCTTGAGGTGTCATGGCGGCTTCTCATTACTGGGCCATCGTCAGCTATGGAGAGCAAGTCAGTTTTCAGAGGAACTGAGAAGCATCCTGGCGAGATAAGCAGTTGAAGGCCCTGTCGCCTTTCTTCTTTCATGTATTGCTGTGGGGCTTTGGATGGATTGGGTGGTGCCTTCATTCCTCAAGGGCTGGAGGTAGAAATCAATATTTAAGAAAGCTCTCTGGGCTTTGCTATTGTCCTCAGCGTCCTGGGCTTTGAGGAAGACTCGGTCTTGTTCTGCAGAAGCCTCTCTGGTCCTGGACACCAAA
Source organism: Montemys delectorum (assembly GCA_019843815.1). Lineage (NCBI taxonomy): Eukaryota > Metazoa > Chordata > Mammalia > Rodentia > Muridae > Montemys > Montemys delectorum. The sequence continues at coordinate 22,632 of JADRCD010233532.1, read as the reverse complement.
CCTGAAGTTACAATATGGCTGTAGAGGCTGGGTACCTGAGTGTGGGTCCGGCCTGGAAAGTTGGGCAAGGTAGTAAGTCACAGGACTGTGGAAGAGCCCTTCCCTACACAACAGCATGGCCCTGTGATTTCCAAGTTGCTTGCTGCTCAGCGCCAGTGTGAGAGCAGATGGAGCTTTTGGAAAAAGCTGCTGTGTCCTTAAGAGGGCAATGCTGGCAAGCCTGCTGCACTGAGCAGTTAGAATAGTCCATGTACTTTGGGAAAAAAAACAACATAAAACAAAACTAATAACAACAACAACAACAACATTAATAACACACAGAGAAAGAAGACTTTCAAGTATAAACATCTATGTCAGTTTTGTGGTCCACTAGGAAAACTTGGAGATTTGTCTGGAACTACAACGGGGTTTTTTAAGTGAGATCAAGCAACCTGGGCTTTGTGTCATTCACCAAACTAAAATGGGCCTCAGAACCATGTATAAGTCTTACACTGACAATCCTAATTCTCCTCTAATACATACATGGTCATGTGGCTTTATGCACACATGCATGTGGATGCACAGAAGTGTGTGTGTGTGTGTGTGTGTGTGTGTGTGTGTAGACCAGAGGTCAACAGTAACACCTTCTTTGATGGGTGTCCATTTTATTTTCTGACACAGGATCTCTCACTGAACCTAGAGTTCATTGATACTTCTGGGATGGCTGACCAATAAGCCCAGAGATATCTATATCTGTCTTCCCTTCGACCCACACCCTGGGGGCTAACTTTACTGGTGAGCTCCACCACCCATGGTCTTTACATGTATCTTATCATAGATCCTCACACTTGTACCACAGCCTGAAGGCTTGCATAACTAGGACTCTCTACTTCATTTTATGCACGTGAGTACTTTGTCTACATGTACATATGTGTACCGTGCAGAGGTCAGAAGAGGGTGTCAGATGCCCTGGAACTGGAGTAACGGATGGTTGTAAGCTGCCATATGAGTACTGGGAGTAGAACCTTGGTCCTCCATCAGAGAACAAGGATTTTTGCCTACTGAGCCATCTTTCCAGCCCCATTTCCATTATATCCTTAAGCTTTATGTTCAGGCTGCCTAACCTGGGTCCACATTTTGGGAACTACTGCTGTCCCCAATAAGGCATTGGTACTGATTTGAGTAGGGACCTACACTAACCGCTAGGGAACATGGACCACAGCCAAGGAGTCAAGGGAGAAGCCATCTTTTTGTGCACTGATTGGAGGCTTTGGGAGCATGACTATGGAAAAATCTAGAATTGTCTGACACCATCCAGCACTGATTATCTAGCTGCAAGGCTTCACCCTGCCATTTGCTTGGCTGGGCAGTCTCTGGCTCTGCAGCGTAGTCTGGCCTTGAACTTAGGATCCTCCTGATTCTGCTTTCTGAGTGCTGGGATTACAGATGTGTTCCTTAGTGCTGGAATATCCTTGCTCTGATGTATGTGGAACTAAAAAGCTAGAAGCAGAGGCAACTGGATGCCTGAATGGCAGAAAACCCCACAGGGTTTGCTTCCAAACTGGTGCCTGAAGTTCTTTCCTGTTCCCCCAGGAAAATTCTATTTGAGAGAAGAAAAGTATGTGAGTGTGTGTGTGTGTGTGTGTGTGTGTGTGTGTGAGAGAGAGAGAGAGAGAGAGAGAGAGAGAGAGAGAGAGAGAGCTATATGTGTATATGTGTGGAGTATGTGTGTGAGTGTGTGTATGTGTAGGAGTGTATATGTGTGTGTAGTATATGTGTGTATGTGTGTATGTGTGTATGTGGAATGTGTGAGTATTATATCTGGGTATGTAGTATATGGATATGTGTGTGAAGTGTGTGTGTGTGGTGTGTGTATCTGAGTGCATGCAGAGTATGTGAAGGTGTGTGAGTGAATGTATATGTGTGTGTGGAGTATATGAGTGTATGTATGTGTGTAAGTGTGTGTGTGTATGTATGTGTGTGTGAGTATGTGTTATGTGTGTGTAGTGTGTAAGTATGTATATATGTGTGAGTGTGTGTGTAGAGTATATGTGTATGTGGAGTAAGTATGTCTATGTGTGTGTGTGGAGTGCATGAGTGTGTAATGTGCGTGAGTGTGTGTCTGTAGTGTGTTTGTGTGTCAAAGTGCACTTGGCTGGACAAGAGTTGTGATTTTTCGACCTCCAAGATCAGACTCTGCACACCATGCCTGCCAAGTTCTCTCAGCAGCTGGCACCAAAGGCAAGAAGTAATACTGAGTGGCTTCCTCTTTTCCCCCTTGGTTTTCTCAAAAGGTTTAGACAATTGAAATCATATCCCTTCCCCTCTCCCCCGCCATAATGCAGTCCATTTGTCTAAATTACAGACTTCAGCAATTATTTCTGCTTTTCCTTGCAGACCACTCTGCACTCTGGCGAAGGTGGCAAGTCAGTCAGAGGCTCAGCTTTGCATTCGTCTGCACGGAACAACATGTGGGGAAACAACCCTGGGCCTGATCCCCGTCAGCCTTGTTCCCGCTGCCTCAAACGGGTGGCCCATGGCTGTCAGGCCCATTTTTATTATTGTGAAGTACTACATAAAATCATGTATTTCTTTCATGTGTACTGGTATTTTGTCTCTCTCTGTTTATTCACCACATGTATGTCTGGTAGGCCTGTATATGCCAGGAAAGGGTGTCAGATCCCCTGGGACTGGAGTTACTAATTGTACCACAATGTTGGTGCTGGGAGTTGAGCACAAGTCCTCGGAAAGAGCATCTCGCCAGCACCATAAAATCCACTTTTAATAATTGTGTATCTTCTATAGACAAGACGCAAAGACAGTAGAGGCAGAGGTCCTGGTCTCCACTGGACATTTTTAAACTAACGAAGCAACCAACACTGATATCAGTTAGCTCAGCCCCCAGCTGCCTCCACCTCTCACCAGTTTTCCCACTAACACCCTCTCTCTGTTCCAGGATCGGATCCAGGACCTGCCGCCCATTAGTCATCCTGTCTCCTCAGGCTTTTCTGATCCGTGATGGTTGCTCAAAATGTCCTTGCTTCTCATGACTTAGATATGTTTTTGTCAAGAAACAAAATCTATCCCTTTGGATGGGGGTGGTCTGATTTTTCTCTTGATTAAAAACCCACAGAAATGAAGTGGTCCACTCTGCTTGGCAGCCAAGAAAACCAAAGTTTCAAGTGACTTCATAGGCTGTCTGCTGTCATCCAAGTCTGCAGCGATCTCCAGTCACTGGCCTACAGTTTACCAGACCCTTAAGCCTCCAGAGGACCAGGAGCCTTAGTGGAATTGCTTCATAAGCAACTGAGAGCTCCCTCACCCCCTATGTTGCTTGGAGTCCAGGAAGAGGACTGCCATACATGAGCAGGCTCTGGGGGCAGCTGATTGTCACCAGCTCACAAATTCAGACTGCAGGGGAGTCTAGTGCAGATATTATTCTGAAGATTGGAACAGCATCTATCATTCTGTGACGTGTGTGTGTGTGTGTGTGTGTGTGTGTGTGTGTGTGTGTCCGTGGATGGGCAAAACTGTTTGAGTGCCAAGAAGCTGCTTACTGTCTACTTCCTGGTGTGTGTGCTTCCCTAGAGTCCATCAGTGGACTCTAGTTCAGTAGTACAGGGCTGGTTCCTATGAGCAACCACACCCACCATTTCTGGTTAATCTATTCTTGTACGAGGGGAGGGATTTGGCAATGAACAGGACAGTTTAGGGAGGGAGAAAGGCAGGAGGTTTGCAGGAAATGGCCATTGGTTCCTATTGGCTGAGGGGCAGGTCTTCTGAGCAGGTTTTGGTGAGAGTAAAGGTATCTTGCTGTAAGCCAGACATTAAATATTCCTAAGAATCCAGAGACCAACATCAGAACCTTATTAAAACCTCAACATGTTGGATAGGTTTTCAATTTAGCAAGATCAATTTTGTTCTTCTTAATTCAGCTTGAGATGGCTGTTAGAACAAGCCCTCAAAAATTAATAGTCACTTCACCCTTTTTAAAGCAGCAGCTGACCCTTGTCTCTTCATGTTAGCTCATTCACTCAGCCTCTCATCTTTCCCCAAAGGAAAAAGAGATGGAGAAGAATACATCACTACACATACACACACACACACACACACACACACACACACACACACACACCATATATATATATTTTTTCTTTTTTCATCCAAATGTAACACAGCTCCTGAGTCACATGTGCTCTGACTACTGAGTACGAACGTGTGTGGTTCTATGAGAGTTACCAAGTCTAGTTGTATACACACACACACACACACACACACACACACATACACATACACACACACACACACACACAAATACACCATACAGACATATACATACATACTCATAAACACACCACATACACTGATACATACAGATTCATACAGATCACACACACATTTATACACATACCACACACATGCACACACTTACTTGCATACACTTGCCAAGCACACACACATACCATACATGCACATACTTATACATACACACTCATAAACACATCACATACAGTGATTCATACAGAATCATACAAATCACACACTTGCACACACATATGCACACTCACACACACACGCACCACACATAACACATACACACACATATATATAAACACACACACTTACTCACACATATACACTTGCCAAACACACACACCTACACACACATACTCACATGCACACGTACACACTTCATGGCTAGCTATAAAACTTTTCCTAAGACTAACCAAATTGAGGTCTGTTGTTGGACAAAGATACTTCAATACTTCACAATGACAGAAGCCTCTACCTTTGGAGTGGATGTCCAGGACCAATCCAAGTCCAGTCATTTCATGACTACTCAGGTGTCACTCGCAAGGCCTTGCTGAAGTGTGTCTCATTTTAGGGTCAGGGCAGTCAGTGGTTTGAGGGATTAATTGGGATGGAGCTGGTAGCAAGCTGCAGTGGAGCAGGACTGAGGAAGCAGTAGAGAGTAGCAGTGGAAGAGAGGAGTCTTCAGGCAGAATCCTGTGGACATGGAGAAGGACTCCCTGAGGTAGCTGTCTTTGAGACTGGGATATCATGTTGGGGAGTTTGTTGTGTGACCCCAGCACACACTCTACCTTCTACTCTCTGCAGCCTAACTGGACTGCCCACACACAAAGGTCTTCCCAAATGAAGGCCATAGTAGAAGAAATGAGATCGCATGAGCATCACCTAAGACTTCAAACCCCAGGGGACCCATCAGCTGGGTACTGATGGCAAAGGGTGCTGTTAGGCAGAAATGCCCGAGGGTCCTATTCGACATAGATCAGCCCAGGGTACACCTGAGTGTGCTGATTCCCCCTTGGTCTCTCCCCACCCTCTTTCTTTGTCTCCCCATTTTCTTGCTGTCTTTTCAAGGCTGGGTGGGTGAGCACCTTTCTGTTTACAAATGTCTTCTTTGTTTTCATGGCCATTTCTCTGTTCAAACAAATTAAAAGCAGCAAGCTTTATGCTGTGCCCCAGAATTTGACTAAGCTTCTGACCATAGCTTTCCTTCATCACTTCCCTGACCCCAAACTAGGAAAGCAAGATGCCACAGATCCCCAGAGTTGATTCAAGAATGCAACTCCGTCATGATTTCAGCATGACATCTGTACACCTTTGTCTGTTTTCTGATTTTTCTTAAGGTGCGTGTGCGTGTGAGTATGCGTGTGTGCATAGTGTGTATGTGTATGTGTGTGATGTGTGTGTGTGTAGTATGTGTGTGTAATGTGTATGTGTGGAATATGTGTATATAGGTATACAATGTGTGTATGTATGTTTTTGTGTATGATGTGTGTGTGTGTGATGTGTGTGTGCATGTGTGTGATATATGTGAGTGTGTGAGTTTATGCATGCGTGTGAGTGTATGTATGATGTGTGTGATGTGTGTATGTGTGATGTGTGTATGTGTTGTGGAGTATGTGTATGATATATGTGTGTGTGATTGTGTGTATAAGAGAGAGGGGGATGTGTGTGCGTGTCAGCGTTACTGTGTGTATGTCTCATGACTCACATGCAGAAGACAGAGGATAACCTTGGCTGTGGGCCCTCTCCTTCTACTTTGTTTGAAATAGGGTTGATCTAGGCCCAGAGCACACACTGCTCTTGCAGTGGGCTCAAATTGGATTAACACTCCCGAGTGACTCAAGCCTGCCCTTTCCTCCTCCTCTTCTTCTTCCTCCTTCTCTACATTTTTTCTGGCCTCCCCTGGATAGATGATCCTGTGGCAGAAAAATGTCTGGGGAAAGATCCTACTTAGGTCTGTCTAAAGACCTCTAATCCTCCCTTCCCCAGAATGAGTTTGAGACCCAGACGAGTTGCTTCTCTGAGCCTTGCTGGGTGTGATCCAATCAATGTTTAATTTCCCAAACTGCCTTTGTGAGGAGATTTATTTCTTTGTGTTTGTCTTACGAAACTTACGAACAATATTTATTCTAAACTTTCCATAAAATAAACAGTAAGTGCTACTTTTAACTGTTTTGTTTTGTTTGTTTTTGAGAATGAGGATTTTACAAAAAGGACAAAAATGAACTAAAAGGTGAGAGAGAGAAAGACAGAGAGATACAGATATATACGTGTGTGTGTGTGTGTGTGTGTGTGTGTGTGTGTGTGTGTATACACACAGAGACAGAGAGACAGAGAGAACGCTGCCTGGGTGTGTGTTGGATGGCTTAGCAGCCTTCAACAAAGAAAGCAAGATGATTTGCCCCTGCTGGGCACTGCCCAGGTCCTTCGGCTATTTTCTGGTCCCCCTGGGGCACTTTGATTCTATGACACCTTCACTTAGGCAGGGAATCCCACTCAATCCCAACCTTCAGTGTATGAAGTGGTTCTTGTCCACCCACAACCTTCTTCCTTTCTGCTCACTGCTCAGTGTCCATGGAACACATCTTTGCCCGCTGCTTTATTAGTCTAAACGCTGCCTCAAAATGTGTGACCCTGAGGACACGTCGCTTTTGCTAAACTCGAGTGCCAGCCTGTTTTATGCTGCTCCGGTTCTCACGCTGCACTTGCTGTCTCTGTCCTTTGTGTTAATTACTTGGTAGCACAGTCGGTCTCCCAGGCCGAGCAGAGCACCTGCCATGACATGTGCTCAGTACCCAATAGCTGCTCCTGCCATGACAGAGCTCCAGGGAACACCAAAGTCCAAGGCTATAGAAAATTGCCTCACACCTCAATACAATCAATCCGCATCCTATTCTGTACATTAAATCATATTTTGATCATCTGTAAATTGTAATGACAATATACATTACACTGTACTACTTAGAAAATAATGATAGGAAAATTCTGTGCATGTTCAATACAAGAATTTTTTTAAGAGTCCCATCCATGTTAAAGCTACAAATGAGAAACCCAGTGCATACAGAACAATTGATTATAAATGAGAACAGTTGTTGAGTTAAATACTTTTCCTGGCTAAGGCTAAACAGTCAGTTTGACAGCCTAGAGTCATCTGAGAGTAGAATCTCAACTAAGGAGTTGCATGGATTACATTGTTCTGTAGTGACATTTGTGTGGAATTGTTCTGTAGTTGATGGTGGGAGTTGTTGGGGGGTGGTGTAGATCACTGTGGGCAGCACCATCCCCTAGGCAGGCGATCTCCAACTGTATATGCTGTTCTGTGTATAACATCTATGTATAGTTGTTCTATGTATAACATAGAACATAAAAAATAGAGGACCTGCATAACATAGAACATGGAACATGCAGGGCATGCATAACATAGAACATGGAACACATGGAACCTGTATAACATAGAACATAAAACATACAAATCTAACATAAAAATCTAGTGTAGCATAAGCCTGCTTGTGAGCCACTTGATAAACAGCATTTCCTCTGGTTCCTGCTAGAGTTCTTTGGCTATGGATTGAGTTCCTTAGTTTTTGATAAAACTGTGTGGATCTGCCTCTAAGCTCCTGCTTAAGGGGCTACCGTGATTTCCTTCAATGAAAGACTGTGACTTGTAAGTGGAATCAAACTTTTCCTCTCCCACATTGGTGGGAGTGATTTATCACAGCAGCAGAAACAAACAGGACCTCCATAAGATAGAGCAGGGAATATGCAGGAACTGCATAACATAGAACATGAAACATGCAGAAGCTGCAAAACATAGGACATGGAACATGCAGGACCTGCATAACATAGAACATGGAGCATGCAGGACTTGCATAATACAGAAAATGAAACATGCAGGTCCTGCATAACATGCATAACATAGAACGAATGGAAGCTATATAATATAGAACATGGAACATGCAAAAGCTGCACAACATAGAACATGGAAACATGCAGGACCTACACAACATGAAACATGGAATATGCAGAAGCTATGCCTAGTGCTTGGTTTACTGAATTTCTGCTATTTCCATTTCTTTAATGACATAAGTCACGACAAAGTGGAATGAAAAAGCAGCTATGAAGGAAGAGAGTGTAGGATGGGCCAAGGTGACAGGTTTGCCTCTGTCTGTGATGATAGATGCAGATCAAGAGCAAGCTGATACATAACGGGTTGCCATAGCTAGTTCCGTCTTGGAGGAAGCATGAGGAGTCTGGAATGGTAAGGGCTGAAATCTTGAAGGGACAGAGTCAGACTGTGCCAGGCCTGTGGACTAGGAGTATACAGTCTAATAGAGGCGACTGATGAGATTTCAGGACTGAGGGATTCTAGAGTCATCTCATATTTGGTTTGACACAAAAGTAGTAGTGAGAGCTCCCTAGCTTGACTGGTTCCAAAGGCAGGAGTCTACATCTCTAAGGAGGGAGACTGTAAAGCTGGGATTCCTGGGATACTTGATTTCCCAAGGAGCCTGGTGAACACTGAGGTCCAGTGCTATGATGTTGACTTCTATGGAGAATCCTGACCATGATTTGATGCATTTCCTCTCCATAGACAACCAGACATGTTTTCTTTGCCCTGATGTTCAGTTGTTCACCTTTCCTCTTCTTAATATACTTGAATGGTTATATTCTTCCCTGGGACTCAGTGTTCCAGAGAATCTAAGCTAGGTGCATAAAACAACTGTTTTCATAAATAAAGCTTTCTTGAATTATATCATTGGATATTTCTGCATCCACTCCTTTGGTCTTGGTCAGCTACATTTATGAGCTGCACATAATGTTGAAACTCCTCCCCCCCTTTGTGTGGCAACTTCTCTGTTGTCATTCCTCCAACTTCCCCAAGGCTCTGCTCTTCTTTGACAGAGCCCTCTATTGGGGGAGGGGAGAGTCTAAGGTATCTCTTGTCTCTATAACAGGGTCACAGTCTCCTTTTTATTTTTTTTCCTTAGCTCCTACCCCATCATGGGTTTATTTGGCCTACAACTTCCAGGCTAATCTCTGAAGGGAAATCAAGGTAAGCGCTGGTCACATCACATCCATGAGAGCAGAGAAAGGAGAAACTCATGCTTGTTTGCTTAGAACTCGGCTCGCTGCTTACTTATTTTCATACAGCCCAGGGCCTAGCCTGTGAAAGGGTGTTGCCCACATTCAGGGTGGATCTTTCTACCTAACAGAATGAGCAAAGGTTGATTAGTTCTAGATAATTCCTCATTTAGACTCCATTCCCGGACTCTGGGTTGTGTCAAGATGAAACAAACAAAACCATAAATAAGCTCAGCTACTACCTAGTCTTTGTGCTCTCTCTATTGTATCTTAAACGCACCTTCCAAAGACACACATTGCATATATTTTCTCACTTCTTCATTTGTCTCTGGGACTCATCCTAAATGAGTCACACACACAGATTTATACAACTTGTCCTCACGTTTCCCCTTCTTTTTCTCAGTAACTCTCAGTCAAAACACCTGCTGTTTCTTCCTGGCATCTGTTTATCTTCAGGTAGGAACAGTGCACTCTGGACTAATATTTTGTTGACTAATGGAGTCGACAGGTTGCGTCGGAGCTTCTCTCAGCTCAGGATGAGGTACTGACATGTATTAGGACTTCTCTCTGGGTCGGGTTCTGACTTGTAAAGGCCAAGTCTTAGGCCCCCTACAGAAACCTCATGCTAAGCAATAGCATCTGCTATGACGAGTTGGTTGTGGCTTCCTCTCCCTCCTCAGCCACAAGGTACTCCTTTTCTGTGACCCTCAATTTCATCACTAATAAAGATAACACACCATGAAGTAAACAGAAAGATGTCAGATGTTTACTTAAGTGAAGGGTCTGTTTATAAGAAGCCTCCTTACTTTGGTCACTGGTTTTAGTTTTAGCATGCAGAGTTTGAGAGATATTTGTGGCCTGAAATTTTGGAGGGCTTTTTATTTATTTTTATTTTATTTATTTTTTTTTCTTTACCTCTTTCCTCACCATCATTGAATCATGATCAATAAGTATGTGATGTTTTCCTGAACACTTTCATCTTCTAATCCCAATGCATTCTTCAACACTGGACAATATAACATAGTATGGCTTCAAGACCCATCCAGAACCTAGACAAGGGCTTTTACAACTGTGACTATCCTAGGCAGGATGCTTAGGACTTTGGGGTCTCTTTTCTTTGCTAAGCTCATATTTTCTTCTCAGAGACTATGTGACTCTTATATACAAAAGACTTCTCCCAGGGTGGGATGCCTAAGAATCATTTCATGTCTACATTGGCATCCAGTTCTGTCCCTGCTTTTATCATGGTTGATCCTTAGCATTTCACAAAGCTCATGATTCAAGGGACTAGGTTAGATTATCTCTGGAAATAACAAAAACTGATGAGGACAAATGCCTTTTAAGCTCTATTATTTTATAGAATGAGGAGAAACACATGTGAATGATAGCAGCATTCTTGTCCACCTACCAGCATCCCTTGCAGCTATGACTTGGCTTTTTGGGCCAGCACAGAGAGAGATGCTAGAGGAGGGTCTTTAACACCTTAGGACCCAGTGCCTCACCCCACATAAACTAGTGGTTAGTGACCTAAATGATTGACACAGTCATCCAAGCCATTGCTTCATGCTTGAAACAAGCAGGGAAAAAGTCACTCATACCAAGCTTGTTCTTATTTCCCTGTGAGCCCCAGCCTGCTTTCAAATCTCCACAATGAGGTAAGGCGGGCAGAGGCAAGGCTGTTCTCCAAAGGAAGAGGCCTCATTAACAGCAGGAGCAGTTCCTGCCCAGTCTGCAAATTCTCAGAAAGCAGAGAGCAGTTACTGTAAGGAGGCTGGCTGTCTGGGCCAGCAGCTTTATCAATGAATAATTTCCTCAAAGGAAGAGACTCTATGGAGACCGTGCACTATATTTGATCTTGGAGCATACACACAATACACAGGGCTATCTTTGATTCAAAGAAAGCAAGATAATTGTTTCCCAAACAGATTCACTGGAGAATGCATTTCCCCCAGCTCTGGCGACCCACACACCAGCAGCCCTGGGTCTGCCCCAGACCATTATCCTGTTTTGCTAGGGAACAAATAGCTCTTTTGGGGTAATTTGGAGCTAGTTTGCCAAGTTCACAGCTATCTCAGGGGAGCCTCTGGGGGAAGTGTGCTTTCCAAATCCCCTCTCCAGCCCTTCCTAAGAAAAGCAGGTCATTTTTTTTTTTCAAAGAAAGCCAAAGACAGCGGCTTCTTCTGTGATCCGTCCCACCTAGCTTGAAGCCTCGGGGGCAATGCTTTCCTTCCTAGCCCTTGTCTGATGCTAGGGAACCAATTTCTCATGCAAGTAATTATGCATGCAATTAAGTAATTGTGGATGAGAAAAAAAAAAAGAGAGAAATGAGGATGTTGCCAAGGAAGGACTTCTGAACATTTAACTTTCAAAAACGAGGCTGGAGGACGCAGAGGTTGAACCCTACCTGGAGTTTACTCCCACAAATGACTGAATCAAATCAGGGACTTGGGAAGAGAAAAGTGTCAATCTGGAAGAAGGCAGTAGCTATAAATACACACCTTCAAGCGACACTGCCTGCGCTCGAAGCCCAAGCCTGTCATTCATAGGCAGTCACTTCTGCCTTGAGCAGGTTCCTTCAGGTGTCTGTGCCTCCTGTCTCTAGACTGAAACCACACTAAAATGCCCAGTGCTTTACCTGAATAAATGCACGCATTTACATGTGTGTGTCTGTTTCTATGACTTAGAAATAAATTAAGCCCCACTCCCTCATTAGCTATGAGTTGTTGTGGTTGCTCTTCTTCTGACTTAACTGATGCTCCTCTAAACCTGTTCTAAATAACTGATTTCTAGGAAACCAGATATGTTTAGAATTGGATGGGACTCTTTGCTTGTGCCTTGAAGTCATTAGAATGGAGATAGGGAATGAATGGGGCCTTCATCTGGGAGACAACACACGATGTTGGCTTTGACTGATGTCGGCAGTGAAAGGGTCAACACCCCAGTACCTCAGAATTCTTCAGAGAGCCAGTGTTGTTTACAGTGTACGTTTAAAATAATATTCCTGCTTAGTTGGCCCTCCCCTTGGGATCATGCAATTTCAACAGTAACAGAGGATTAATTAAAGACTGTCCCTTGGGTGAGGGCTGGTGATCTGGGAAGGAGCAGGGGATATACCTGCACTGTCCCCACTTTGAGTCTGAAGGGGCTGGGCCTTCTGGAAGTCATTAGTGTGGCCCAAGTGTGGGAAGGCTCACTTGCCTCATTTGTAGACTCTTGACTGGCACTCATGATTTGACGACCTTTGACTGTGGGAAGAATGACAATGGATCAGGAATGCCATGATTCTCAACACTAAAATCACTAGGAAATGAATTGTCCCAGTGCCCCCTGCCCTCTGCCCCCTGCCCGAACCCTAGGCAGGGCCACCTGTTCCTCCTGTCCTGTTAGAGGCTTCTTGCCCTGTGTGCTTCTGCTGGGAGACATGAGTGGCTTCATCAATAACAGCAGACACTGAGACACACCCTGGAGTCTAGGAGTAAGCAATCTGTCCTCAGTGGCTACAACAGGGACAAGAGACAGGCTCTTTTAGAGTCCAGGTAACCTCTTGTAGCTGTCCTCTGTCCCTTGACTTCTGAGTAGGCTCCCCTCCTCTGACAGTTCACCTGGTATATTTATAATTTCTTTATCTTGTTATTCTGGCCTGCCTTTCCTTCAGGTGTCATTCCCCAGGATCACGCAAGGACCTACAAGACCAAATGTGTGACCATGACCATTTTGCTCTCTCTGTGAATCCTATGAGATTCCTCTTCGTTATATCCTTAATGCTGTCTTGATGTTGTTTGCAAAACCTTGAAGATAATTCAACGTCTCTTGGCCCCTAAAAGATTAAGAGTAACAGTTCCAGGGGCATCAGAGGTGCTTGCCTCTCTGGGGGAAGTCCCTGGTCCCCAGCATGACATGCACCATTTGGGGCATCATAGCTCCCATCCTAGCTCAGCCTGACTTACTGTACTAATAGGGTGTCAAGGGCTGCAAGACTATCTGTTACAGGCTCACTGAGAGGCTACTTCCCTACTGCATATTCCCTCTTTCTAGAAGGCTCCAAGAACAAAGAATGAGCTTCTTGAAGACCTGGGGGGGGGGGGGGGGTGTGGGTGGTTGGCCTGCTCAGTCTTGTTATTCAGAAGGGCTGAGAGTCTGTAAGGTGTAGGGTTAGCTGCGCAACCTTGGCTATGTGGCTCCGGACTTGGAATGTTTAGAAGTGAAGAATTTAAGGGAAAAGAGAACATATTCTTCTGAATATGGAAGCCACCTGGAGAAGTAGCTATTTAAATTCAAACGAAAGCAAATCAGACATTCGGTTTCCCAGTCACAGATGTCACTCGGCAGGTGTTCAGTGACCACATGTGGCTATCGGCCACCTTGCTGACCTGTGTCCTGTGGTGTTCTGCAGACCAAACACATGTGCCTTGTGCAACATGACAGGACATCCCCACCCCAGCAGGTCTGCCTGCTGCCTGGCTCTGTTCTAAGGAGCCTGTATTCATGTGTGCAGGGTCTAGCATTATGGTGCTGTGGGAATCTGCAGGGAGGTTTCTGCCTTTCCTTCTAAGTCACTGGGCTTTACAGAAACACCAGCTTCTCAGGCTCCACTGTGTTGTCCCAATTCATGGGCTTGTTGGGTCCCTGACAGGAGATAGAACAAGCATGTAAGATGTGAGATCTTCTCTGTGAAGCCCAAATGCCTTCCATGCTGTGCTGGGGGTTGTGAGCTCCTGGGGCCACTAGGAGACACAGGTATATCTCTGGGTGGATGAGCTATGAATGAAATCTACATTCAGAATTTTATATCAAACCTAGGACTTTGAAAGTAGGGTCTGAGACAGAAAAATTTAAAGGACATAATGGAAAAAATAATGGAAATCCCTGAAATAAAAAAAAAAAAAACCTCATAAACTTATTCAAGATTTAATTGTATTATTTTTAATTAATATATAAGGTGTGTGAGTGTGTGTGTGTGTGTGTGTGTGTGTGTATGTGTGTGTGTGTACATGCAGCTATGCTCACATAAGTATATATGCCTTGGAGGCCAGAGGTATCAGATCACCTGGAGCTGGAGTTAGACACGGTTGTGAGCCACCTGACATGGGGGCCGGTCCCTTGGGAAAATAGCACATGCTCCTCACTGCTGTACCATCTTTCTCAAATGGGTAAATTATTTAATCATGGTAGAGGGACCTTGTCACCGCAAGGAATGTATGTGGGGGACTGAAGAACTTCTTCTGAGTACTGTCAGATGTCAAAGTACCCGTGACCTTCAACCCAGCACTGTCCTGGACTAGGCTCCACCCCTTGTCACCAGGGAGATGTGTCCTCTCTTTGAATTTCTGCTCTGGGAAAGGGGAACACAAGATCTCTTTCCTTGTGGAGTCCCTCAGAATGGAGTGAACAGGAAAAGTAGAAGAGACCTGTTAGTGCCACAGTCTCCATTGTTCCACAGGGGGAGGGGCTCCTGACAACAGCACAGTCACACGGTTAACCTCCAACGGCTCTAGAGGATGTGAGAGAACATGTCTATGCAGTAAAAATCAGGGGCAGGAAAGGAGCTCTGCGGGATCTAGAAATCCTCGTGGCATCATCTGTTAATCTTGTTCCTGCCTTTCCACGAGTCTCGGGAGTATTCTGAATGGGCTGTGTAGGACTGACACTCCTGCCAGACATCACACATCATGTTAGCTCTTCCAGGGGAACAAGGTGGGACATCTTGGTGTGCTTTTTGAAGCAGGATGAACTGTACGAAGTCACTCTGCAGTGGTGGCCTGGAAACTTCAGACAACATCTCCCTGCCGTAGCCACCTTTAGGGAAGGAGGGAGAGAGGGAGAGAGAGAGAGAGAGAGAGAGAGAGAGAGAGAGAGAGAGAGAGAG
>JADRCD010233531.1:3827-23148 GCA_019843815.1 Montemys delectorum | reverse complement strand
CGGCCTGCCACCTGAAGAAGGAAGCAAAGCAAATGCTAGTTTCTGGGTTGAGTTCTTTCTGCCTGCCAGGACCTGTCTTCCTTGATAAAGCCAGAGGGCAACAATGTGTGAGACACTAAAGGGTGAGTTTCTAACAGCTGCTTTGCAATCTGAGTAGAACAGGAAAGCCCTCCTTATAGCCCTATGGAAACACAGGGTGCTCATAAGACAAATACTTATCAGTAGTCGGGACTGATTAAAAAACAAAGGTATTAAGAAGTGTCCTGTCAGCACCCCTCACTCTTCCCTGCACTGTCTGCTGACTGAGGCAGTGATAGCCAACCTCTCCCTTCTGGTTGATGATCGGCACAGCATACTGTAACTTCACGTCATAAAACAGGGTCTCCAGGAAGACATTGGCCACACCGATGAGACTATGATTTTCCTGTTCATCATAGAATGGGTCAGCACGCTTGAAATATGACCGGATAACCTAAAAGAGATTCCAAACATACAAAATCAAAAGAAAAAAAAAGGCCAGGCAGTCGTGGTGCATGCATTTAAACCCAGCACTTATGAGGCAGAGGCAGGTGGATTTCTAAGTTCAAGGCCAGCCTGGTTTACAGAGTGAGTTCCAGAATAGCCAGGGCTATACAGAGAAACCCTATCTCGGAAAAACAAAACAAAACCTCATAAAATAAATAAATTCATTTGACCCACAACTTTTACCATTATATCCTTTTTTTTTTTTTTTTTTTGATACTGGGTCTCACTGCATTGGTTAATCTGGAAATCACTATACAAACCATGGTTGTCTTGAATTCACAGATTCTTCTGCCTCAGTGACTGAAAAGAAGCAGCTGAGAGCACTAACCTTTTCACTGATCTTTAGGCAAGAATATCCTACTGAGTTGCTAAATGCAGTACTTCAAATTAGGGCAGCAACAGCAGCGGCTGGGCTTTTTTGGCATTCATTTTTATACCTATCTCTAAGTCAAAGTAGGGGAGGAATACTGAAGAAAATTACGAATTTAGGCAAAAAATATCATCTAACCATAAAAAGCCGTTTCTATTGATGATAGTCTAAAGATAAATAAATAAAATAAAGGCTAAGAAAGAAAGCAACTCCATGTGGAAACAAGCCCAACAGGATTGAAAACACTGGTACAGGTAGCAGGCTGTGGTAGTATTCCACCATGATCCCTCCCAGGAGGCTGAGACAGGAAGAGCCTGAGTTCAAAAGCATGCTGGGCTACAGAGAGACCTTCTCTCAAAAGAAACTTGTAGACGAAAACAACAAAATACTGCGTTTCTGTTTGAAGCACATACAACTAACTACATGGCTGACCCAAACAAGGAAACCTGGCAGCTGAAGAGCAGCACCAGGACAGAGCTGGGCACTTGCTCTGGGATCACGATACCTTCAGAGACTTTCCTAGCAGTGCAAATACCAGGGTGCACTAATGAATGTGAACCCATTGACTGCAGAGTAACTGTCTGCAATGTGCTGAGAAGGCCTGGTCCCTACCTCAAAGAGAACCCCACAGCAACCCGAGACAGACGCACTCACTGACAGACGGAAAGAGGAAATTCTGCTAGAATCCAAAGAGAAGAAGAGATACAAACGAAAATATGCACATGACCAACTACTAAACTACTTACTTAGCTCAACAACTTAAGGACTAACAGAGATGTTACTTTAAAACTAGAACAACAATCTTGGAAAAGCATTCAATGTCCCCAGAGCTAGGCAGATATGGTGTGGCTCCTTCTCATCCTACCAAAGAAGCAATTCTTCAGCAGCTTACCGGGCTGTCTTCTTCACATTCCTTCCACTCCTGGTAGAGATCTCTCATATCCAAAAGCCTGTTTTCCAGCTTTTCCAAAGACCAAATCTGCTTTCCTTTCCCTTTTCTTCTCACCTGGATGGCAGGTTCACTGAGGAGAGAGCCTCGCTGCAGACAGGGGATGTCAACAAGGCAGAATTAGCTGAGAGACTTATAAAACCTTCTCCTTTTTCTTTCTTTTGAAACAGGATCTCATGTAGCCCAGGCTAGCCTCAATCTCCTGACCTTCTTCCTCTGTTCTTTGCTGCCTCTACTTCCTAAAGGCTGGAATTACAGGAGTGTATCACTTTTTCAAAAGTGTGGGGTTTTACTATATATATTCCACCACCACCCCCCTCTGTGTGCTAGGCATGTACTCCTTACGCACCATAGCACACATGAAGGTCAGAGGTCATCTTGCATTCTCCTTCCAACATGTGGATCAAACTCAGATTGTCAAGCTCAGTGGTAGGCACCTTTTACCCAAAGAGCTATCCTGCCAGCCCCCAAACTGGTGATTTTTTTGTTTGTTTGTTTAAATAAATAAAATCTTAATGCTAAGAAAGTAAACTTTGGGTTGGAGAGATGGCTCAGTGGTTAAGAGCACTGGCTGCTCTTCCAGAGGTCCTAGGTTCAATTCCCAGCACCCACATGGCAACTTACAATCTGATGCCTTTTTCTGGCCTGTAGGCATATATACAGACAAAACACCTGAATACATAAGAAAATACACCTTAAAAATAAAAAGTAAACTTAGCCGGGCAGTGGTGGTGCACGCCTTTAATCCCAGCACATGGGAGGCAGAGGCAGGCAGATTTCTGAGTTCGAGGACAGCCTGGTCTACAGAGTAAGTTCCTGGACAGCCAGAGCAAAAACAAAAAAACAAAACTAAACAAAACAAAAAAACCCAACAACAACAAAAAAGTAAACTTTAAAGAGTAGCCACATGGAATGTTTTCAAAAGTAAATTATCTAGGGTGCCCCAGTCACTCATCTGAGGGTAAAACATGTCATAAATTTGTTCCTCCAAACGACTAAAAGGACAGACAATCAGGCAGGGCCAGTACAAGACTTCATATGTGCTAAGTGCCACTGCAGCACTCTTTCTGGACCAGTGATGCTTCCAGTGTGGTGGAAATACTTATGATACTCAGGGGGCTGAGGCAAGAGGGTGGGGAGTTCATGGCCACCCTAAATTATAATAAATTATAATTCAAAAATCCAAGGTATGGTAGCTCATACCTGTACTCCCAGAACTTGGGAGGCTGGGGCAGAAAGATTGCCTTGAATTTGAAGCCTTGTCTCAAATAACAACAAAAAGCAGGTATGAAGAAAGGATTGGCCCAAAAGGAGCAAGGAGTGCATGCCTAGCAGCTAATAGACACACACAAGCATATACACACAGAGACACATACAACTCAGAAAACAGAAGGAAACAGCTTCCCACTAATCCAGTAACGAAGGTAGAGCCCAGTACAACCTCTGGGAGAGCAGATACCTCCTCACCTTCCTATTGGCATCCAGACTAGAGGCTGGAATCTGGAGGGTCACTTTATACTCAGTTCTTTTATCCAACTCTTCTGCGATGTAACTAGCTTCCCGAACCAGCAGGTTGGCCTTTACAATCTGCTCCCTCAGCCTCATCAAGCTGTTATTCAAGGTTGCTTCTCTTTAAGATAAAATAAAAACAGGACTGGTAGAGGCAGGTAGCAATCACACACAAAACAGCTTATGGAGAGCATGGTCATAATCAGCTCATTCACAGCTCTCTTCTGCAGACAGGAACAGGGTACTGACACCTCCCCATGCACACACTGGTCTCTGGACCATGCCACACACAAGCACAGCATTCCTTGCATAGGGCCACAGGTAGGTGCAGGGCTCTGCAAACTCAACTGCATATGAAACACAGAGCATCCTGATCAAGTCAAGATCCTGGCAGTAGGACTGCAGACTCTACATGCCTACCAGTCTCCAGCAGGCAGGGATGATGCCTGTATGCAGATCGGAGAACAGGAGGTTAGTGCTGTACTCTCGAACCATGGGAGGCAGCATTTAGTGCCATGCTAATTAGACCATAAGAAATCAAGCTGGTACTCTGCATCATATTAGCATCATGCTGTACCTACCTCACCTTATCAGTCCAGGTATCAACTTTCTCTCCCCCTTTAAAAAAAAAAAAATCTACCAACCTTCAGAATCTAAAGCATGATACAGTGGTAAAGTAGTTTTTATTCAAAGTCAAAGGCTAGCCAGCCAGTGGTGGCGCACGCCTTTTATCCCAGCACTTGGGAGGCAAAGGCAGACAGATTTCTGAGTTCAAGGCCAGCCTGGTCTACAGAGTGAGTTCCAGGACAGCCAGGGCTATACAGAGAAACCTTGTCTTGAAAAAAACAAACAAAAACAAAAAACAAACAAACAAACAAAAACAAAGGCCACACAGATTGAAAATGGGCAGTATCTAACATGGGATTTTGTTGGTGATGGTTTTCTTGAGACAGGCTCTCTCTATATAGCCCTGACTGACCTAGGTCTTGAATTTGCAGAGATCTACCTGCCTCAGCCTAATGAGTGATGAGATTAGGGGCATGCATCACAAATGCAGATAACATGGGCAGTTTTAAAGAAACCTGAATGATGTGAGCCAGATGCAGGTGGATTTCTGAATTTAAGGCCAACCTGGTCTACAAAGTGAGTTCCAGGACAGCCAGGGCTATACAGAGAAACTCTGTCTTGAAAAAAAACAAAAACAAAAACAAAAAGAAATAAAGAAACTTGAATGTACCAGCAATTCCCATCTTTCCAAAAATGAAAACTAAGCTGGATTGCAGTGTGGTGGTAAAGTGCCTGCCTAGCATACTCTAGGCCATGGGTTCAATGTGTGTTGTTAAAGAAACATGGAGAGAAGAGAAAAGACAGAGAGAGGCAGCACATAAGCAGAAACCTGCAATCACAGTGCTCAGGGTGCTGAAGCAGGAGGATTCTAAGTTCCAGGCCAGTCTAGGCTACAGAGTGACTTCAAAGACAACTTATACATATGTATAAGACTGTTTCAAAATAACAAACAAAAAAAAGTGAAAGAGGAAAAAGGGAGAGTAAGGAGGAAGTAAAGAGAAGGGAGAGGTGGGAAAGAAGCAAAGGGGAGGAAGGGAGGGAGGGAGACCCGCAAGTGTTTCCCAGCTCTAACACTCTCGGAAATGTTATTCTTTGCAAGCATCATCTGTATCCCCATCAGAACCTTCCCAGGTAGGGGAACAAGAGCTACCCAAACAGGCCAACCTACACACCTACCTCTCCTCAGCCCACTGTTTCAAGCGCTGCTGAGCACTGGGAGAGTGGAAGGAGAGCCGGTCCACACCGCGGCAGTTCTGCCTCTCAGGAGATAGCCTTCTTCGGAGCTGTTCCAGTTCGTGTTCGTACATGAGCCTCTGGCGCTCCAGAGCAGACCGCTTCTCCTCCTCATGCTGCTGTTCTAGGCTGCTCAATATGGACTGCATTGGGTCTGAACATGTGTGAAGAAAAAAGAAGTGTAATGAATAGGAAAGAATGACATACTTCAAACATCTATCATTTGAACTGCCATACTCCAATACCATCTGAAGCAATTTGGCTTTCTTACTACCAGTTATTTGTATCACGGACTTTAGATTTCACACTGTCTGCAGAAAAAAGAGGGCTAAAATATGTTCTGGGTGAATCTTAGGTTGTGGCAACTGCTCCAGAAATGTAAGAAGAAGCCAATGGCAGTCACACTTGAAACCTAGGAAATTCCACCCATGAGGACAAGTTTGCAGTGATTTGTCCATCACAGAAGAGAAAGTGAATGTTCTGCAAATACAATTGATTATAGCCAAGGGCACAGAGTTCAGAGGTCAACAAGGGAAGGTGTCATTAGCCCCTACCGCAAGCACAGTCTGTGCTCACCATTGCTGCCCAGAGCCTTCATGGTCACCTCCATCTGTGCATACTCAAAGTTGAAGTTGATCTCGCTGGACACCTCACTGGAGGAGTCGCCATCGGCATCCAGCTGCTCAGAACTGCTGTCATTTTTCAGGGATGCCTCACGGTCCTCGTCCTCTCGCTCTGCTTTCTTTTTCTTTTTTGGTAGATTGAGTCTTGGGGTAAAATTAAGAGACATTACTTTTAAATTAACAAGGATACTTACTGATTCCATTCCTTACATACTGGCATTTGCTCAAGGCCAAGGGAATGACAGAGCTTCTTATTCTAGTAGCAGACATGAGACATCCATGTGTGTATGCGTGGTTACACAGCAGAGTCCACACAACTTTTGCAAGCTGGGTGATACAGAAAAGCTGAGGACCACCTCAGGATGGAGAACTAAACCTGGAGACAAGCTTCCAGAGACTTTAGAAGTCTCTGGACACAAAGCCATACAGACCATCTGAGGGGCTTCAAGACCAGTCAGCAAGGCTTTAGTGTGAAAAGCAAAAAACAGAAAAGCATTGACCACAAGCTTGCGTCCATCTAATCTGTCCTCTAAACTCAAACAGCAAGTAGCATATACCTAAGGATCAGCGACAGTTATGAGAAAAGTCCACTTGACAGCTGAGGCACACTGGCCAGGGACAGTGGCCAGTGTGCCTTACCATGTTTGGGAAACAGTGTTGTGGTCACAGGTGAGAACCTTCCTTTGTAGCAGCTCCTGGACAGAGTCCACCCAAGGGGACGCAGAGGAAGATTTCTATGCCCTGCCTGACGAGAGGACTGTAAAGCTGATGCTACATCCTTGCCAGCCCTTTTGTTGCTGTGAGCTGAATGGATTGGTCATAGCTACAGGGGCACAGCTAAGCCATGGGGAAAAGCCATGGCCTTTCTGAGGGGCACAGCTCACTTGAGCAGCCACCCCCCCAGAACTTCTCATTCTGTCTCAGAATATATGACCTGCTTACAGCCATCAGTGTCTGGGGTGCTGAAACTCACAGGAAGCTGAAAGAAGCCACCAACCTCCTTTTGGGAAAAGGAAACTACATTCAGCTTTTCTACTACTGCTCTTCAGACAAAAGGAAAAATAGCAGTGTGTACAGACAGATGACTGATAGATGGAGAGAGCAAATCCATCAGGGAAAAAAATGAAGTAATTCTGATACCAGATTTTTTTTGAGAGTAGGGGATCTTACACTGGGAAGAAAAATAAATGCACAAAAGCTTAGTACTTCTGATGAGGAGACTTGACATTCTAAGCACCCAGGGTTCACATATATATGAACAAACATATGAGCTATGCATACAACATAATCATACGAACATGAGCACACACATAATAAGGTGTTGTTTTATGGTGTTCACACTTACAATGACTCTTCTGTTTCAAAACAGGGTCTTGAATGGTCTCCCATTTTTCAGGGATGTGAGCAATGTCATACCTGAAGAAATGGTTGTTTCCCCACAGTATCCTGTCCCCATGATGCAGCTGGGTGGGGCTGGAGACAGAAGACCCGTTGACAAATGTTCTGTGGGGGGAAAGAGGACGTCATGAATAGGATTACCATTCTCTCAGCTTCCACTGCCCTCAATTTCTTCAAAGAAAGCCTGCCCTTTACATCTTTACTCACTTACCTCAAATACTGATGACATTAACCATTACTATTCCAGTTCTACACATTCACTGATGACACTGTCAGAAATCAATCTACTTCTCAAAACTCTGACCACATTAGACAGTAGCGAGAAGTAAATATGGAGCCAGGACAGGTAGTAATGAAAGACTGAGCAATGAAACAAAGCACAGTCAACCCAGCTGGCTAGAGTGAAGTAGCCAGATTCTAGAAACAGTGGCAGAGACCAGGGATGCAACAAGAGATCTCCAGGGAATCCTGCCCATGGCAGAGACCATCTTCACATCCTTTCAGCCATGCTGTTTAGCTCAATAGCAGACTTCCACAGTAGACATGGTGGGAAGAACACTAGCATGGAAGGAATTTGGAAGCATGGGAAACAAGCAGCAAACTACGCCTGTGCATATTCCCAGGATACCAGCCCCACGCCTCAGACCTGCCAAGTGACTCACAGGCTAAGAAGTGGGCTGTCAAGTACAAATTCTTTAACTTGACATGGAAGGCCTTCCCTTTCTTTCACAAGGAGGTCCTCTCTTTCTCCTCTTCCTCTCTTCCAGTGAAACTCAGCTCCTCTGAAACTAGATTTCTTTTCTGTACACTAAGCATGGTTAACTCTTCCTCCACGGGGGAACTGTTTATTGCTTCATCAAGAGACAAGGTTCTACCAGGCAGAGGTGGAGCATGCCTTTAATCCCAGCACTTGGGAGGCAGGCGAATTTCTGAGTTCGAGGCCAGCCTGGTCTACACAGTGAGTTCCAAGATAGCCAGGGACACACAGAGAAACCCTGTCTTGAAAAACCAAAAAAAAAAAAAAAAAAAAAAAGAAAGAAACACAGGAGGCCAACCTGACATTCATATAGACTATGTAGTTATTAGCCTGACTACTATCCTGTCTAAGACTCATATAGATCATGCTGATGAACAGCCTGTCCCCTGTACTGACACTCATAAACCTTGAGCCACCCTGCTGAAGCTGCACACACAGTCTCCTCAGAGAGAAATGTTTCACTGGACTGTCCTAGGACCAAGCAGTACGGCACTGTATAAACCCTGAGGAAACCTGACCTCTAAGCATAGAATACCTTTTACTATCACAACTGATAAGATGAGAAGTTTTCAGAAAGCGCCACTGCGTTATGCCAAATATGCCCTGGTACACACAAAGCAGCACTTCAGTCTTCCTGGTGAGCAGTGAACAGAAGGAGCCTATTGCTAAGGAGAACAACTGGCAGCATTTATTGCCGGCAACAAAATTGCATCTTTAACAAGAACTTCAAATTCAGGAAAACTTTTGTCCATATCCTCCACCCAAAGAAGTTATCCTAAGTTGAACTCTTTAGACTTGTCATTTAGACTTGGGGGTAGTATCTGGAATGACTGCATGTGACAATGATGGGGTGTCAGGATGACCTGGGGTAGAACTGGGCTTTGACTGTATGAGAGAGGGTTAGGGAATTACTTCCATCACTAAAAGTGTAGCTAACAGGGAACTCCCACATAAACACTGGCAGAGAGCTTAGCCCTAAGGGTCAAATAGGACCTAGCAAGTTAAAAGA
Organism: Montemys delectorum; assembly: GCA_019843815.1. Taxonomy (NCBI): domain Eukaryota; kingdom Metazoa; phylum Chordata; class Mammalia; order Rodentia; family Muridae; genus Montemys; species Montemys delectorum. The sequence continues at coordinate 14,208 of JADRCD010233531.1, read as the reverse complement.
ATGGCAAAGCAGAAAAGAAGTCTAGTGACTTCTAGTGACCCAAACCAGAGGGGAGTCTACCTGCTGGGCAGGAAATGGAAGCAGCCTAGACAAGTTTCACATCAAGATACAGTGAAGGAGCCTGTAGTGGCTAAGAACATATATTGCTCTTCCAGAAGACCTGAGTTCGATTCCCAGTACCCACATCAGGTGACTTATAATCACTTGTGGTCACAACCACCTATAAGTCTAGCTTCACAGAATCTGACACCTCTGGCCTCCTTAACCACTTGCACCCACATGTATATCCCCATATACATATACATAATATATACAAATATACATATGCATAATTAAAAAGTAAACAAAATTTTTTTTAAAGGACAACACGGGAGTGAGCAGTGGGAACATGATAGATGATAAGATTAAATAGAAAGGGCGTGGCACATACCAACATTCCTCAATCCTCCTGCACCTCATGTAATTCATACTAACTTAAGCATGTTACCTGGTATTCTTCTGAGGAGTCAGCATGACCTGGCCTTCAGGTGTGATATCTATGATGCCGTGCTCAGGGAGAATGCCCATCCCGCAGAGCTGGATGTCCTGAGAATTGGCTGACCCTATCAGCGTGTGCTCCTAAGAAAGAAGCAGAGTTCACTGTGATTACTGGTAAGAGCAGCTTCGCTCAGTGGCCTCAGCCACACACTCCGAAAGCAAATGGATGGTGGTCCCCGAAGTTCATTACATGAGCTCTAATTCCTTAAAAGAAGCAATACCTCTCCAGTTGCTGTCTTACTTAAGCTCAAAATAAAAGGTGATATTCACGTCTGTTTACATTTGCTATCTGTTACCATCTTGATTCTAAATATTTTATACCACTCTCAGAGTTTAAGTTATATATCAATAATATATCAAAATATGGTCTGAAACTACAGTTTCAGAGCTGGCCCTTGTAGGTGGAGAAAGAAGGATCAGAAGTTTGATGGCTGCCTCAGAGCCAGCTACGGCTACCCAAGATTCTTTCAGGAGACAGACAGACAGATAGACAGACAGAAACAAACTAACTAACTTACTAACTATTTGGTCTCAATCAAAATGAGACAACTACAAAGATTAAGAACTGTTTAAAGAAAGCACATGGGGACCAGCAAGATGACTCAGCAGGTAAGGGTACTCGTGGCAAGCCTGACAACCTGAGTTCAATCCCCAGAGCCAGCATGACAGGAAGAAAGCTGACTCCCACAAGTTTCCTGCTGACCTCCACATGTGGGCATCATTTCAGAGTCTTTTTTTTCCTTAAGATATTTTTTTTCTTTGGCTGGAGAGATGGCTCAGCAGGTAAAGAGCACTGACTGCTCTTCTGAAGGTCCTGAGTTCAAATCCCAGCAACCACATGGTGACTCACAACCTCCCATAATGAGATCTGACGCCCTCTTCTGGTGCATCTGAAGACAGCTACAGTGTACTTATTTATAATAATAAATTAATTTTTGGGCTAGAGTGAGTGGGGCTGACCTGAGTGAACAGAGGTCCTAAATTCAATTCCCAACAACCACATGAAGGCTCACAACCATCTGTACAGCTACAATGTGTACTCATATACCTAAAATAAATAAATAAATCTTTAAAAGAAAGATATTTTTTTCTTAAATTTTCAAGCATATGTGTGTCTTGCCTGCACGTATGTCTGTGCAACATGGGCAGGAGAGCCTGTGTAGTCCACAAGATGACTTCAGATCCTGAGGGACTGGAGTTGCAGATAGTTGTGAGTTACCATGTAAGTGCTTGGAATTGAACCCAGGTCCTCTGGAAGAGCCAGTGATCTTAACCACTGAGTCATCTCTCCAACCCCTTTATCTCAACTTTTAGGGTCATATCTTCAGATCTGGACCAGCTACCTAGTCAGTCAGGCTGCCCCAGGTCAGTTCCTACCCTGACACTGAAAGGAGCTTCTTGCCCACTCTTCAGCTGGAGCCCACTGCTCTCCCCTGTACAAGCTGGGAACCCTGTCTGCTCTCCTTCTCCCAACCCCACCCACACTGAAAAACCGAAGAAAGGAATGGCTCCAAAAGCTCAGTTCTACATTCCTGGCAGCCAATGCAACCCTCCATTCTGATATGGCCAACCTGCCAAGTGCCTACCCAGGTGCCGAGCCTCTGATCATACCCGGGCACAGTCCCAGTTCATGGCTTAAAAGTCGAAGATCTATAAAACCTCCTTGCCTTAGCCAAGGTTCAAGATTTCCCTAGCTCTGTTCTTTAGGACAGATGAACCTGTCCAGGAACAGCACCTAATAAACCTGAATTTATCTGCTTTTAATCTTGTCTGATCTGGTCTATATTTATGTCATCCAGGAGAGAAAATACCTAATGTCCACCATCACAACTAGCATAGAAACTGTTCAAGGCAGGGATATCCTGATTTCTACCTGCTCTGGGCCCTCACGACATTTAAGAACCAGTCATTACTGAGTCTCTGTTTTGCAAATGCTACTTTCCTCTTTGTTTGAACTGTGAGCTATCCAAGACTCTTACAGCTGGAACAACCAACACATGACACAGCCTATAGTGGTACCTGTATACAGAGTGGATTACAAGTCAGCAGGGACAGAAGACACCAACTCAAACAGACAAAAGTATAATCCAAGTTGTAGAAAAAGAAATTCATTTTTTCAACAAATATTCTGAGCACTAATATCAGAAAGGTGCTGATCCCTAGAGACACAAACTGTAGAGTTCCAGATAGAGTTTATATTTTAAAGGACAATCTCAGTCTTTCATTTGAGGCTATAGTGATTTGGAGGGTACACTAGGATCCCAGACACTAACTTCAAAAGGCTCAACTATGTGAACTCCTTACTGCTCAGTGTTTAAGTCCACAGTGTGCTCTAAGCAACAGCAGAAAAAAAGATGAAAATTCTCAAAGACTAAGTATACACAGGCCTATAATCTCAGCACTCAGAGGCTGAGACCAGAAGATAGTTAAATTCAAGGTCAGCCTGAGACCCCGTTTCAGAAACATGCTCCATCTCCCCACCACACACACACACACACACACACACACACACACACACACACACACACACACAGAGGTTATCTAATGAGTACCTAAAGCTGCATTAAGATGATACTGGGTAAGCGAAAAGGGTGAGCTAGTGAGAGACTGTGTCTCTATCTGTGTAAGGATTCCAAAAGTTGACAGCATGAGGTATAGCAGAATACAGATGGAGGGACATGTTGTAGAAGAGAAACTCCTATAGCCTGAACACAGGAAGGACATCAGAGATGATGTAGGGAGAGTCATCTAGAGGTAAGGTCATCACATCTGAAGTTGCATCCACGCAAACTGACTTAAAGTGCAGCCTCCAGACTCCCCCATCCCATATAGTGGCATTTTCTAAAAAGAGATCGTTCTTTGATTGAGCTCACCCTTCTGAATGTGCCTTGTCATGAGTATGGTCTTGCCATTGGGTGAGCCTGGCACTGCCTCAGACTGAGCCCAAATGGGGCTGACCATTCTGGAAGAGAACCAGCTTCTCCACACAGGGACCAGCAATGTTCTGACTCCTCCAGAAGTCCCTTTCCAAACAGCTGCTGCTGATTTACTGAACTTTTTACTTATAGAACGGACATCAACCAGGTTGCTTTTTTGTGGGTTATTTTGTTTTAGTTTTCTGTTGTTCATCCTGTCATTTGGACTGTATCATCTCTGAAATAGAAGTAATTCCTGACTCTGGGAACCTAGGTCAGTGTGCCTCAGTCCCATTCTACTGTGCATATTCCTGAAGCCCACAAGTACCTGCAGCCTCTGTTCTAACTTAAGATGCTGGGCTAGGAAAGAGACAGCATTCCTTGCCTTGCAAACATGAGGATTTGAGTTTGACTCTAGAACCCACTTACAAATGCCAGGCATACTTGCTATCTAGGTCCCAAGGAGGCAAAGACAGGAAGGTTCCTGGAGCTCACCTGTCAGGCAGTCCTGAATAATTGGTGAATGTCAGACCAAAGAGAGATACTATCTCAAAGGAAGAGATGTCTTTTAGGAGCATCACACCCAAGCCTGATCCCTGATCTTCACATGCATGCCCACACTACACACACTGTTGTGTATATGTACACACACATAGTGCATAGTATACTAAAATAAAAAGCTGCCATTACTGTTCTAGAGTGCCATGAGAACTGCAAAGACAAATTATTTTTAATTTTTTATTTATTTTATGTGTATGGGTACTTTGTTTGCAAGTATGTCTATGAGTCACTTGCATGCTTGGTATCCTTGGATGCCAGAAGAGGGTACTAGATGCCTCAGAATTGGAGTTACAGACAGTTTGATTTGTTTGTTTTGTTTTATTTGATATAGAGTCTCTCACTACGTAGCTCTGACTGTTCTGGAACAGGCTGGCCTTGAACTCAGAGATCCTCCTGTCTCTGCCTCCCAGCTGCTAGCTGTGGTTACAGACAGTTGTAAGCCACCATATGGGTGCTATGAATCAAACCCAGGATCTTCTGAAAGAGTAGCCAGTGTTCTTAACAACCGAGCCTTCTCTTCAACCCAACATACTACTTTTAATAGGCAAAAATAGCATGTGTGGGAGAAGCAGAATAGGGAATACCATAGAGCTGTGCAGTGCTTCTGTCTATAAAATTTGCCTATGTATGCAATCTTCACATGAACCCAGGAAGCTGGCCAGAGGCAACCTCCTCCAGGGTGTAAAGAACCAGAAAAGCCTTGACTCTACACTAGATCTGCACACTTTTGTGTTTGTGTAAAGACATTATTTAACTCACAGCATTGCCAAATATCATATAAGACACTCAGTAAAAAAGGGGACGTATCAAAATGACACTAGGCAATTCTACAGCATCTTCTCAATGAGAAGCAGGAAGATAGCTGCCTGCTGGCTGGTGTTTGTTTGCTTGTTTGATTATCAACTGTGAAGCTGAAACAAACTAGAGCCCTTTGGGAAGAGAAGACCTCTCACTGAGAAGACACTGCCACAAAATAGCCTGGGGCGAGTCCACAGGGCATTCGAGTCCACTGGCACGAGAGTCCATGGGGCAGTTCTTGATCTTCATGTGGAAAGGCCAGGCCACCTCAGGCAGGTGATCCTGGATGGTTTAAGACAGCAAGCTGAAAAAGCCATGGGAGCAAGCCAGTGAGCAGTGCTCCTCCACAGTTTCTGCTTCCATTTCTGCTCCCAGGTTCCTGTCCTGGCTTCTCTCATGATGGACTAGAAGCTAACATTAAACCCTTTCCTCACCAAGTTGCTTTGGGCATGGTCTTTTATCACAGAAATGGTAAGCAAAAGAACACTAGCCTTTTTAGTGAGTATTCTTAGAAATGAAATTACACCTTTGCAACTGTCTGCAACCTCATCAAAGCCAGCTCTACTTTTTCAGTTGCATTAATCATCTATCTGAGAGGAAGAAACTATGCCTGGCATGTAGTGACCATGGGCTAGATTCTGTGTGTAATTAAACTTAGACTCTAGGGAAATGTGAGGCACACCTCACATCTTGATGGGTCAGGCTCAAGGTCTTTCCTGATTCTTCAGTCTTCCGGGGTTTTCAGATTTCAATGTGTACTATGTTTTGCTTTCAGCTTCATTCAATGTCTAGGTGACTGGCTCTCCTTTTTGGGGTTTTGTTTGTTTGTTTGTTTTGTTTTGTTTTTTCTGAGACAGGGTTTCTCTGTGTAGCCCTGGCTGTCCTGGAACTCACTCTGTAGACCAGGCTGGCCTCGAACTCAGAAATCCACCTGCCTCTGCCTCCCAAGTGCTGGGACTAAAGGCGTGCGCCACCACCACCCAGCTCCTTTTTGTTTGATAAGTTGATATTTTTAACTGTTAAATTTTTCCTAAAAGATATTGGAAACACCAATCTCCTATCAAGTGTCACTAAGTAAGAATTATTTCCACTTACGTTTAAGAAAGTATTTCCCACAAATTATGTAAAAATAATGGTGGGTACATTACTTAACTTGCTGGAAATAATATCAGAATACTCTTTCTATATAAGTAGTTCAATGACATCACTCAAAGACAGACAACAATAACTGATCCCCAAAACCCAAGATTGCCCTTCACTCCAATTGATGAAGTAAAAGCAATTGGTAGGGACCATGGTTCTCCATATCTCACAGAGTGCTCCAGCTATGTGAAGGCAGGACATTCACCTTTAAGTAGTACACCAGGAGTTCATTCAGAGCTGGGTCAGCATTCAAGTTAACCAGGTAGCACTTGTCATCCCCAACTTTGATTCCAGAAGTCTGAAGAGATATGCCAAGGCTCTCAAGCTGCTTCTGCCGCTCCTGCAAACACACCAGAGAAGTGGTGATTCCCAACACAGAGGCCGCAAGACACAGAGGATCTGACAGCATCAGAACACTAGCATATCTTTATCCTTCAATGTTACCTGCAAATAAAGTATTCTTGAGAAACGTAAAGATGAACATATTTTTCTCGTCTTTCCAAAATGTATAAAACAGTTTGCTAGAGTGAAGGTCAGAACACCTCTATAAAGCTCACAAGACCTTTCAAGCTGCCCATGTCTTCTCCTTCACATCTTATCACACTCATTTTTCTGCCTGTGCCACACAGAGCTTAATGGCTCCTTTCAGGTCATGGTCATCAGAGTCACTGACCAGGTCCACAATAGTGTATATTTAAAACATAAAAATAAGTTTAAAAGTTAAAAATTAGGGCTTGGCAAAAATAGACATCTGTATCCAACCCCTCCCCATGAGGGTCGGGGTCCATCAAGGAAGAAGAGACAGAAAGACTGTAAGAGCCAGGGGTTGGGAAAGGAGCAGGAGAAACAGTGTCCTTGTCATGGCAGGACCACTGTACTCCTGAATTCACTGGAGCTATGATTGACTCCATACAAGATCAAGCCAGTCAACATTCCAGAATGGAATCCCTACCCTAAATTAGTGACAGCTGATGGCTACTGAGGGAAGGAAAGTCGGTTTTCTCAATGGGTATGGTGCCTGTTAGGTCACCATGCCCCAGTGAACGGTCATATATCTACTAGTTTGTGAACAACAGAGTTAGGGGAAGGAGTGGGAAGTGCCTGTGATCAAAATACATTGTATGCATGTATGAATTCTTAATAAAAATAAATAGCTCAGTAGTGGAGTGCTTGCTTAGCATGCCTGGAGTCTCAAGTCCAATCTCCAGCACAAAACTAATCATTTCTCCCACAGGAAACAAGCTGCTGAAGCTATGACATCCTGCCTTCTTCAGACTGCCTGACTGAGTGCAGCCTGGGGATCTGCAGACCCAGCAGCACCCCCTGAGTCCCACAGAGAGCTGTCCCCAACACAAACCTGTGCAATCTCCTCAGTTTTCCTCAGTTTCTCCTCCCAGGTCACAGTCATTTCCTGGATGAGCTTCTCGGATTCTTCCAGACGATCTTTCAGCTCTGGAGATTTCATTGCCTAAAAACAAAATGTTACCTCATGACATAACTGCTCAGTACCTGGAAAGAACAATCAGCTGGATGTGCAAGGACAGAGGTTGTCACCTGCCACTGAGCTCTCCACCCACCGACAGCAAGGCTGTGGTCCTCATGGTCCATAGTGCCTGTCCTCGGAGGACTACAGACCTACTGAAGCAACTATGGCACTTTCAGAAAGACAACTTTCCTCCAACCCACTGTAAGGATGTCACTACATTTAAGGAGCTACATGTTCCAAGCTATTTATAGAGGACTAATGATTTTAACTTCAATAGGATGTACTCAATAGACTCAAAAGTATGCTTCATCTCAATCTCTTTCTAATGTTTATTTCAAGAATTTACTCAAAGCTATGTAAGTTAGATATGAACATGTTACAAACTGGACAGTGTTAATAACACTTGGTCTTAAGACAGAGAAACAACCAGATGGTGACAATAAATAAAGGAAATGCAGAAACCTTAGCCCCAAGAGTCTTAAAGAACTATAAAATCAGGATAAAATTCAATAGGAAAAAAAAAAAAAAACCCAAACATGATTATGGCAACTGCTGTGACCATGTCAAAGCTTCTTGCCTTTCTACCATAACAACATAATGGGACAGGAAAGGACTATGGAGCCAGCTCCACCGACAAGTCCCTGGGACAGAAACACTAACCACAGCAGGAGGCCTGAGTAGGACATTTCATGTTTACACTGTGATCTTCAAACCTCACTACAGAACCTAAGCGTCTTCCACCACAGAATGACCACTGCATGGCTCTGGCGACCTCTCTACTTCTGTCCTGAGAGTTGACAGTGTTGCTCTACAAATATAACACACCCGTAACAGGAAGGGGTGAGTTATAAAGGCAAGGATGTCTTCTGTTCTGACTACAGGCTAACAAATGGGGGGGGGGGGAATCCAACTCTCTTCTCATAACTGTAAGCACAATGAGTTTCTGCACAAAATTAAATCACATTTTCTCCCTACTGTTTCCCTTTCTCCCTTTATATTCTAGTCTGTCAGCCTTCTAGACAAAAATAGAAAGAAAAACTTTTCCTACTCCCTTTATTCTCTCCTATCCAATCTTTTTCAACAGCCAAAAAAAAAAAAAAGTTCCTACAGAGTACCACTCAAGAAAAGAACAGAATCAGAGGAAGAAACTTCACATAGCAGCTCGCCAAGATGGGCCTTGGCAACAGCACCTGTCCCGCTGTGCCTCATACCTCTGCCTTGGTCAGCTGCTCACGGAGCTTCTCCACCTCTTCCCGGAGATCTCGGATAATCCGAGCGTTAGGATCCTCATTCACCACAGCGTGGTTGACGATGTGCTTTGCTCGGTCTGCATACCTCAGGGTTGAGAGGGTTTCATCATAGTTATCAGCAGCCGGGCTCACAGTGGCCACCATGGCAGTCTTGCTGTTACCTCCCAGACTGTCCTACCAGGAAGAAAACAGCGAGGTGTCTTTTAAGTTGGAAGAAGACATCACGTAAGAAAGTTAAAGTCTGAAAGAATAAAACAGCCCAAGACCAAATACATTTAAGACAAAACAGGGGCTCATATGCAGACCCTCATGAGGCTCAACCCTGAACTGTCTCTTCTCTGCCAATTACTTTTTTTCTTTTCTTTTTTGGGTGGTGGGGGTGACAGGGGGCAGGTTTTAGAGACAGGGTTTCTCTGTGTAGACCTGGCTGTCCAGGAACTCTCTCCACCATATTGGCCTCAATCTCAGAGACCTGCCAGCTCTGCTTCCCGAGTGCTGCCACTAAAAGCACTTCCATGCCCAGCTCTACTTTTCTTAACAAACAAAAAGAACCCCAAACAACCACAAATCCTTTCTTTTTTTTTTAAGAAAGAATAGGAAAACCCAACAGATTATATTCATTTTTTTAAGTAAAAATTAATCCAAAGATAATATATCCCATTTAATAGGCAATGTGATAGCATTCTGAGCAGTTCTGCTCGGAATGAAAAGACTTCAATGACTAGCTTCTGAGGAACTGGACAAGCACAGTGTTAGCTGCTTTGGAGAACTTGGTAGTGCTAGGGACAGAACCCGAGGCTCCCCTGCCCCACATGTAGGGAGGCAAATATTGTGCCACTAAGCCACACTCCCAGCCCCAAGGAGGCTCACCTACACTCTCCTCCACAGTGCTGCCTGTTCTCCTGGTACAAGCAAGTTCTTGTGAACCTTGTCTGGCTCTGAAACCTAAGGGACAATCAGAGCCTTCACACCAGAAGCTGAGTTCCAGAAGCTCCGTTTTCTTCCCTCTGCTAGAAGCTAACACATGTTCTACATAATGGCTCCCAAAGCTCATTCAAAGGTACTAAGGACACTATTCATCTGCAGGTCCAGTAACTGTTTCCAATGGTCAGGAAAACAACTGCTAATCAGAACATTAAAAATGAGCTATGTAACTCTGCAGAACACCTGCAGAATACACATACTCTAGGTTACATATATCTCAGGACTGAAAAGAAAAAGGGAAACCCTCTGCTGGTCCAGCATGGCCTTGGTGGGGACTAAATAACATAATTCTTGCCCCTGGGACAGGACCAGCTGGTGTGGGCCTCCAGGAGTGTCAATGGCTGTTATGGGCATAAGGCTTGCTTATATAATAATGTACACATTTTATATTCCTCCTTCAAGGAATGCCCACCTTAATGTTAATAACTCCATGATAATTACAGACAGAGTCTGGGAGGTGAAGGTGTGCCTAATGTATCAGCAAAATGGTGAAAGCTGGGACCTTCAGGACAGCCCTTAAGGCTGTGGAAAAGAACTCTAAATACATGAGTTTAAAGAAATGTAATATTTCTCAACTATGCAATATTTCTCAAGTGTGAAAACTTCTCAAGTATGCAATATGAATTTTATGAGGAGCTTCATAAATCTAAAGGAACAAAGGCAGCTACACCATTTTGGCCAGTTTGTCAAAAAAGATATAAAGGGCC
>JADRCD010233530.1:0-13896 GCA_019843815.1 Montemys delectorum | reverse complement strand
GTAGTGATAGTGTTTGATCCCATGATATTTGCAATCATAGCAGCAGTCTTTGGATTAGCTTGTTTCTTGTGGTGTTGTGTGTGTTACGTTGATACTGATAAACCCAAACCTAAATACCAACCCAGTGTCTTGCCTCTGTCTTTATTAATCGGCTCCCCAGATGGCACCGACCCGTCTGCAAGTGCTCGAGACACTCAGTTATTTGTAAGTTATCAAAAATAATAGAAAGAAACAAAGCATCAACAGCCATGAGCCCGGCTTGGTGGCTCATGCCTTCAACCCCACCAGCACCTGGGAGGCAGAGTCAGGAAAATGGCAGGTGGAATCAAGGCTAGCCTGGACTAAGTAGCAGATCCGTGTCCTAAAAATAAAAAGTGAGAGGAAACGGGGCTGTGAGTCTGGCTGTCCTTTCTGGCCTGGTCTCTATGATTGTGCCTCTATGGGCCTATAGATTTCCATTGATCACTAAATTAAAAGTTATATGAAGGAAGCAAAGTAATAGTAAACCCATGTGGGAGTGAAGCACGTGTATATTTTACCTACATTGTGTATTTCCTTAGTCCTAAACCCTAAAGCACACATGTTCACACGCGCGTGCAACGTACATGCACAAGTGCAAGCCATGATTTGGCTCTTGTTTTCATGGCATGTGGAAGGCCCCAATTTCCATATCCTCGCCACAGCTACGCCCTCTTTACCAGGCTATTCAGCTCTGCATGATTCTCATTCAGTCTCCCCAGGCTGCCCCTCCGGAGAGGTGCTAACCCTTAGCTCACAGACTCTCTTGGAGCACTCCACACTGTTCCCATCTTCTGCTGCTTCTCCGCACCGACAGACCATGAGGACTAAGGGCAAAGATCACGTCTGTTTCATCTCTTTGGCTCAATTATTTCAAGTTCTTTACAGCAGATTCTTTTTGGAAGTGATAACTCAAGTAGCAGGAGCCATGCATCCAAAATATATGAGCCTGTCCAAGCCAAGCTCCAGGTACCTCTAACAGAAAATATCTTCTGTGTTTTTCCAAGCCTAGGTGTATCTCCCATCTCTACTCTTTCTCCTTGGTCACTAAAATTGCTTCTTTCTTTATAGTTTTAGTAGCGAATTCTTCAACCCAGCTCTCTGGCAGTTATTTGATGAGGTAGTCTAGTATTCCTGAGTGTGTGTGCAGGAATGACTTACAGTAGTATAGACAAGCAATCCCAGTGGCTATAATTAATTTCATTTTTATAACGCACATAACAATTTGCATATCAAACCGGTAATTTCATGGTTATCATTACTTAGGAAGACAGAAAAATTAGAGAAGTAAGCTGGTTTAATTTAAAAGTTCCTCTGGAGAACCTTAACTCATGCCTGTAGTCTCAGCATTTAGGAGGCTAAGGCAGGAGGATTACTGTGAGTGCAAGATAATCTTGTCTTAAAAATATAACAGTAATGTTAAATAAGAATTAAGGTGGGGGCTGGGGAGATGGCTCAGAGCTTAAGGGTGCTTACTGCTCTCACAGAGTACTGTGTTCAGTACCCAGCACCCACATGGCAGCACACAATCACCTGTAACTCTAACTGTAGGGGATCTGACACCCTCTTCTGGCCTCTATGGATATTGCACACATGTGGTACACATAAGCTCTTACAGGCACACAAATATATGCATAAGATTTTTCAAGAATATGAGTGACAAATGTAGCATGTTAAAACCTCAAATGCCACGATCCATCTGTGTCATTTTGGCAAGGTTATTGTGACATGTCGAGTTTCTCCAGATGAACGGAGTACTCCTAAGGCAACTGACTCAGCTGGCTGACACAAGAGAAGCTGGGTGGTCCAGGAATGGTGTATGCACGCTCAGGATGCAGAGGACTTGGGAGCTGCTTTGTTAGCCAGTTTGGAATTCCCAGGAATCTCAGTTTGGTGCCAAAGGCCTGGAAGATTCCTGGACAGGCACTGAGCTTTTAGTTCACATTGGAAGGGTGAAGAATCTTGGTTCTGATCTCAGTAAAAGTTGGCAGTGGCAGCCACAGCAGGATAGACATCCCCATCAAAGTAGGCTGCTCAGCTTTGTCTCTCTAACGCTTTGTGTCTCGGTCACCAGAAAGTGCCACCACCCACTCCAGAGTTTATCTCCTCTCAGTTTATCTCTCCTGGACATGCCCTGCCCAGAGGCATGTCCTCATTTGACTCCAGAAACAACCAAGTTAGAAATCAAGATATCCTCTCAGCTCTTGTGCCCAGCAAAGCCATTAAATGGTCTTCTAAGAGCTACTGTGAAGGTGTTTTGAAGCTCCAATTAGTGCAATCTGTTCACAAAGGAGATATTCTTCTGTCATTTGGTTAGATATGATTTGGTCAATGAAAAGGCCTTAATACTAGAAATGATATTTCTTTGACAAAGAGGGCATTCTCCCTGCAGACTGCAGGAGTGGTTTCTGCCTTTAGTTCACAAATATCTTTTCCTGATGGTCTGAGGTGTACACACAGGCTTGTTAAGACAGGTTCTATGTAGACACACAAATGGAGCTATAGAAATAGTTATATGGATAAACAGATGATTGATCAATTTATAGCTAGCTAACATGAAAAATAGATGACAAAAATATATAAACAAATGACAGATAATAGAGGTGGAAAAAAGATGATAGATGAAGTAAATATGTTGTGAAATATATGAAGTATTATGTGTTGTGACAAATTTTACTAAACTACTTTGTGTTCCCAACAAGTTACATGCACACACCTGCCCAAGAGCTCTCTGGATTCATAAATGAAACACACACACACACACACACACACACACACACACACACACACACACAAAGGCAAGTTAATTTTAATATGCCTTGACTAGTTTAATGGCTGGGCATTTCTAATTCTTCCTGCTGCTACCAGGCACTCCCCTCAGGTGTACACATGTTTATGTGTAATGTGTGTACTCCTGTGTTAACATCTTTTAAAATCGTTATTTCATCTCTGCTACCCCAAACACAATTGGGGAAGTGGCCTGTGTGGCCACTTTCCCTGATTCTCACATGTTGGCAGGCCTTTAGGTCTGGTTTCTCTTCTTCCCTGTCATGGTGATCTGCGGAAATCTAATGGTCCCACCTCAGTCTACCTGTTCAGCCATTTGCAGATGGCTCTTTATTGATTGATCAAAAATCAATTTGGGACAAGGACCTTCAGAGTTTGGACACATAGATTCCTGACTGTGGGGGCCAGCTTAATTCAAAGCTTTAGAATAATCCCCAACAATTAGATAGAAAGATGATATAGATAACAGATGGTAGATGCGACAGAAGATAGATTGATATTATAATGGATTAAATAGATAGATAGATAGATAGATAGATAGATAGATAGATAGATAGATAGATGGGGATGATGGATAGATAGGTAGATAGATAGATAGATAGATAGATAGATAGATAGATAGATAGATATGAATAATAAATGAGAAATGAAATATAAGATTAATATATAGATAGATGATGCAGGGGAGATAGTGTGGCAATTTGAATGGGAATGGCCCACATAATATAATAATGTTAAGTAAGAATATAGGTGAAGGCTCATATATTTGTATGCTTAGTCCCCAGCTGGTGAAACTATTTGGGAAGGACTAGAAGGCATGGCCTTGGAGGAAGATTATCATTGCGGGCGGGGGAGGGGGGTGAGCTGTGACACAATTCCTAGTTAGCATTGTCTGCCTCCTTTTTACAGATAAAGATGGAAGTCCTCACCCACTGCTCGAATGCCATGCCTGCTGCCTGTTGCCATGTTCTCTGCCCTGATCGTCATGGACTCACCTGACTCTCTGAAACGGTGAGGCCCTAATAAATGCTTTCTTCTATAAGTTGTCCTGGTCACAGTGTTTTCTCATGGCAATAAAAAAGATTGATAATCAGATGGGCAGACGGGAGGACAGGCGGACAGACGGGCAGATGGGCAGACGGGCAGACGGTGGGCAGATGGGCAGATGGGCAGATGACAGGTGGGCGGGCGGGTGGGCAGGTAGACAACCTCATTGCATTTCTCTGATGTAACCTTGAATGATTTATCAAATAACAGATGTTTATTTGAGGTTTACACAGGCCAGGGTAGCTGCACACCAACCCTAACATTCAGGAAGCAATACTACAATCACAACTTGACTTTTGCATTTGATATTCTTGAGGAAAAGAATTGGGATGGTAGCATTCACCTTGAGAAGACTATACACCTTGCTTTTCCCATGTGTCTCTATTTGCGTTAACTGGTGGCTGTGTTCCCTGCCAAGAGCAGTCAGCTGTGATAGCAACAGCAGTTTATTTCAGCTGACATAGGCAGCCTGACTATCAGGCTGAAACAGTGTTTGTCCTACTGATATCTATATGTGTCGAAATAGAGGTGCTGCTTAGAATCCTGGGCTTCTAGAACATTCTATATCCACAGAGCTACAGAGTCACCTAGGGTTGGATTTACTGGAGTTTCCTAGACTACCCACCCCAGTTCTACTGCATCTAATTATGTGGTGTGTGTGTGTGTGTGTGTGTGTGTGTGTGTGTGTGTGTGTGTGAGAGAGAGAGAGAGAGAGAGAGAGAGAGAGAGAGCTATGTGTATGTATATGTATATATATGCGTGCATGTATGTTTATGTGTAATGTGTGTATAGCATATATGTATATGTATATGTGTATGTATGTGTGCATTGTTTGTGTATATGTTTGTGTGTATATATGTGTGTAGTGTGGTGTGTGTGTGGTATGTGCATGTGTGTATATGTGTGTGTATGTGAGTGTGTGTGTGAGTGTGTGTGTGAGTGTGTGTATGTGTGTGTGTGTGAGTGTGTGTGTGAGTGTGTGTGTGAGTGTGTGTGTGAGTGTGTGTGTGTATCTGCCAATGACTGATATCAAGAAGCTGAAATCAAACTAGATTCCACAGAGCTAGAGTACTAAAGGTGATACCGCACAGGAGCCCTTTACTGGCTTTCGGTGGAGTCTTTCTTTGGATGGCTCAGCATACAGAGTTCAAAACAGGGACGGAGAAACCATGAAAATCATACAGAACATTTCATATCACTATCACCAGATGTGCTCAAGAATCACAAGTGGCTGCAAGGGAGTTGCTTGCATAATGCCCTCAAACATGCTAAGCTGCATTGCTAAGGACTGGAGAGGAAACAGCTTGCCCACTGCATTCCTTGGGCGGGTGGAGACATTCCTCCCAGGGGGTAAACATTTGTAGGAGAGCAGAGTTCACATGCCAGTGTAGTGTAGAAACGCCTATTATATGTGTGCTATATGCCTGTGTGTGTAAAGTTGTGGGACAGAGTGCATGAATTTTTATGTGTTCGTTGCATAATTCTTCAACATTAATTGTAGGACCTGAAAGATGGTTCTTGCTTAATGTCTTTTTAAATTTGAGGGGTGCTCTATCATGTTGTATTTGTGAAATCTCTAGTATAGCTCTAAGAACCCCAAAGTTTAGCATCCACTGAACTAGTGAATAGATGGTGTGTGTGTGTGTGTGTGTGTGTGTGTGTGTGGTGTATGAGCACATGTGTGTATGGGTATGTGTGAATGTACATAGCTGTGCACACACCTGGAGTCCAGACGTCAGCCTTGTGTACGGTTCATCAGGGCCATCCCCATTGTATGTTTTATACAGAATCTCCATAAGTAGGTCAGAAGCTAGGCTGATTCTGAGCTGCATTCACTTTTCTATCTCTTCAGAATTGCCATTACCAGCACAGGACACATCTACACAGGCTGCGGTGATTAAACTCACATCCTCATATTTTTCCAGCAAACACTTTACCATCCAAGCTATCGCCAGAGTTCTAACCCTAACGCTATAAGATGGGGAAAGTGAGGAACAAAGAGTAAGAAGCAAAGGACTTTTTGAAGAAGCCTCGACCCAAAGGGGTAAGTCCCAGCATGGAGGGAGAATGCAGAGAGAAGCAGCTTTCCCACGTGATTGCTTCCAAGCCCATCCAGCAGGCAGTACCTCCAGGTGGAGATACCTTCGGAATACATCATGGTTTCTGCCCAGAGAAATGCACCATACTATACTCCACCACAGAGCCCCACAAGCTCAGAGTGAACACGTTACGCTCTGCAAACAGGGATGTGGCATCCCTCTCACCTCAACTCCCTTACTTCAGATAACTTCACATGAGCTACTGAGAAGCAAACAAAAGTGACGGAGTCCCATTGTCTGGAGCGTGCATTTTTCATGCTGGCCATGATGGCTTATATTTCCAAAGTCTTTACTCACTACTCTGAGAGAGCACCTTGTCTATTGGACAATGATCAATGAGTCCTTCGTTTGGGAGATGAGAGAACTACTCTATGTATTAGTGTCTGATCAGCACACAAACTTAGAATCAAACTGGAAAGTGTAATCGTGGCCAAGTAGGATACCTAATTCTCCGTTACGCAACATACATCAAATAGAACCTCCATGGCCCTAATATCCTAAAGCAGTGGTTCAATCTTCCTAACGTTGACACCCTTTAATACAGTCCCTCAAGTTGTTGTGACCCTCCAACCACAAAATTATTTTTGTTGCTAATTCATAACTGTAATTTTGCTACTCTTCTAAATTGTATTGTAAGTTTCTGTGTTTTCAGATGATCTTAGGTGACCCCTATGAAATGGTCATTTGACTCCTCAAAGGGGTTGTGACTCACACGTTAAGAACCACTGGTCTAAAGGATACATTTTACCACCTGTGCATTTGACAGAGACTGGCTCTTTGGATTGTCAGTGTTTCTTAGAAACCATGGGTGAAGGTTAGTCTTAATTTTCCACTTGATAGAATCTGGAGCCAGTGGGAAGTTAAGTCTCTGGACATGCCTGTGGAACATCAACTTGATGATGCTAATTGGCATAGTACTATCCATCTTTATTGTGGGTAGGATCGTTTCCTAGGACAGGAGGTCCTAGACTGTACAAATGGACATAGAGAGCTGAGCATCAGCATGCATTCATTGTTCTCTGCTTCCTGAGTGTGGGTATGATCCGATTGGCCACTTCCAGTCCCCACCCCCTTCATTTTCCCACAGACACAGACTCTAAAACCAACCATTTCTCCCTTGAGCTGCTTTTCTCAGAGTGCTTTACCACAGCAACTGGAAAAGAAACAACCAGTGTTGTGAGTTCAAAACCAAGCTTTTCCGAAGCCCAGCCACATAAAAGAACCGGTGGGATTGACTGCCTTGTACTCTTTTTTTCTCATTGCTGTTTTTCTTTTTTCTTTGTGCTAGATTCAGAAGACAATGTTTTTTAAAAAATAGAGAAGGAAAAATCAACCCAATCCCAGGTCTTTTGGTGCCGGCCTCATCTCCATGGCTGGGATCCTGTTACCCACCAAGTAGATATTAAAATAATCCAAGTTATTCACTTCTACAAAACCAACAGCCCTGGAAAGTTGGCAGGCATGCTTGTTTAAACAAGGCTCCCAAGCTTTCTACTGGCAGGTGTTTCCAGAGTTCTTGGAGCACAATTCTTTGGATAGGATATTTGCCAATATACATAGCAACGGGGGTGGGGGTGGGGGTGGGAGTGGGTGAGTATTTTCCTTTAACACACTGCAGACACCAAAATGCCTTAAATGCAAAGCTGGATATTTGGTGCACTCACTTGCTTTGACTCTGGGTCACGAAATCCACAATAATAAAACCCTTTGAATCTTAGGACCCAGAGCGCCCAATGTGAGGCACTGTGGGACAGATTTGCTTAGCCATCTGCACTCCAACATGGCCTTCCCAGACTTCCCCATAGGGTGACTCAATGAGTTTGGTTCTGCCAGCTTGGACAATTCCCCGGTCTCCAATGTCCCATTCTCTGACTAATTCTGCTTGAAATTGGGGCTGGAGTTGGCAGGCAAGTTAATAGAATGGAGGCAGAGCAGGTAAGGCCTCCTTCTCCGGTCTTGAGCCGCAGACATTGATTTCAGTTATTCCTAAATCCTGCTTTCCGAAATTGAAACCTGGGATGGCTTTCGAAGCACATGTCCATCTTTGTAATCTGCTCCTTGGCAGCTGGACCAATTCATATTTTCTGCCATCAGGTCTGTTCCCTCAGCCTTCAATTAAACTTGACATCAGTTCTGGAACCCCAGGAAAGAGGAGTAATCCTGTGTCTCCTCCCGAACTAAATGAAAATAAATAGACACTTAAGAGAGAGAAAGTAGGGGTGTGGGAAGGGGAAACACTCAGCCACTAAGGGTTGGTAGGGAAAGGCTTCGAATCTCAAAAGAAGTGAAAATATTTCTCACTTAGACAGGGCTTGTGATCATTAATGCTGCCCAGTGAAAAGAAGGGTTTCAGTTCTGCCTACAAAACCTAGGATGTTAGTCAGTACTGAAGAGCATTTGAAATCAACTCTACCGAAAAGTGTGAGCTTTTCTCTAAGTATGTGTCTTGGTATTTGTGACTCTGTCTTTCTGTCTGTCTCTGTCTGTCATTGTCTTTGTCTCTCTCTGTCTCTGTCTCTGTCTCTCTCTCTCTCTGTCTCTCTCTCCCCCTTTGGGAGTCAGATTCCTCCTTTCACCTTACTATGGCTTAGGATTGTGCATCAAGCGTTTTTTGTCTTGCTTATCTGAAGCTTGGGGACAATTTGATTAGAGATGGGGAGGGGGTTGGAACTGGGAAGGCAAGCTCTAAATGTTGTCAGTCGCCTGGAGAAGAAGAGACAAAGTCACAGCCCTTGCAAGACAGGGTAACAAGCAGCTCCAAGGCAAAAGAAGAGAGGGATCATCAGAAAGAATGAAAAGAGCCTCAAGCGCCAGGAAAGCATCCTTACCTTTGCCCAGAACTGGGAAGAGGGATAAAAAAAAATCATGTCTTTTTTTTTTCCAAAAGACATCCTAGTAGTCAAGCTAGGAGTGGTTTTTAGACAAATAAAAGAGGGAGGAAATGTGGTTAAAGTAGATTTTGATCAGAGAGATCTAAGTTCAAATAGCGGTCCCACCACCTCCTCAGGAGGTGTACAAGAGCAGGAGCCTTTCGGTTCAATCAGGGTTAGATTGTGTCGCCTTTTCTTGTAGCCCTGAAACCAATTGGTTAAAATCTCTGGGGTTTGTTTCCTTGATAGTTAAGTGGAGACCGTGTGGCAGGTGCATCCATAACCACAGCATCCAGGAGGCTAAGGCAGGAGCATGAAGGGGAGCTCAAGGCCTGGGCCACATGAACTTCTGACATAAAAAAAAAAAAAAAAGGCAAATAAAATATTGTTGGGATACATGGTGATATTGCTTGAAAGCAGAGTAGCCATGTATTGTGGAAAAAGGGAATTTGGCTAAAGTATTGAAATCACTAAAAAAAAATTGTGTGTGTGTGTGTGTGTGTGTGTGTGTGTGTGTGTGTGTGCTCGACTGTATGTGCATGTGTGTAAAAGCATGTTTGCCATGACACACTGGGGATCAGAGGACAACTCAAGTCAATTCTCTTCTGTGCCTTATGAGATCTGAGGATCGAACTCAGGCTGTCTGGGCTTACACACAAGCACCTCTACCTGCTGAGCCATCCTGCCCGCCCACAAAATCTGCATGTATTTTTTTTTTTGTTCCTTTGTTTTCATTTCTATGCGCTTCACTTCATGAATATTGAATACTGTTATGGGAAAGTGGGAGAACAGAACTAGGGGAAGAATAGCAAGATTGAATCACATGGGGGCTCATCTGCCTGAAGTCAGCATTGGGGTGAGTTTAATTAAATCCTCCCAGGCTCGCCCAGAAGGAAGGCAGGGTGCTCTGAGTGAGCTTTGCAAACTCCACCCCGCCTTGCTGAGCGTCCCCTCTGCACTCATGAAATCGAGTGGGGAAGAGATGAGAAATTGATTTCTGTGAGATAAATCCAGAGAAAGGAGACAGAGAAGAGGAGGGGGGGCAGAAATGAATTTTGTTTGTTTTCACAAACAGAGAGATGCTGTGAATCCCAGGCTGTATATTGCTTTTTACCAGATCACCTTTGGAAGAAGCAATACCCCGAGCCAGCATTTCTCTCGGAACTATCATGAATGGGATAGGATTTCTTCTGGGGGGGGGGCTTCAGCAAATATGATGAATCAATATTGTTTCTATTGTTAAGTCCCCAGTGACTGAATCGGAGAAGATGGATGGAGCAATAACTGCTTATGAGTTCTCCCCTTTCCCCTTCCTCCACAGACAGCCTGGTAAACTTTGCCTGTCTCTGAAGTTTACTTTATCACCAAAAGATTGGAATGATGATTGTGGAAAAGATTTTCCGAGAAATCTATCTGATAACAATGTTTTAACACAGCATTAACATTTCTTTCATGGTATTTATGTATAATGAATACAATGACCAGCAGGACTTTGGGCTCTGCCTATCTGTACTCTCTAACGGTGGAGTCACAGATGTACACAGCAACGCCCAACCTTCATATGGGCGTGGAGACCAGATCACAGGTTCCCAGGCTTGAGCGGCAGATGCTTTACCCACTGGGCCATCTCTCCAGCCCCCAACAGAGTTTCTTAAGAGGAGGAAAAGTTTGAAACTGAAGCATCATTTGTGTCATTGTCAAGTTCCAAGAAGACACCATTTCAGAGCTGGCGTCATCCACAGGATGAAGTCCCCCAGCCAGGGCCTAAGGCCCTGAACTCATTCCGCTTTTACTTTAAAAGTTTCCTTACACAATTGTAGTGTAAGTATTTGGAGAAGGGAAGCAGAGAGGGGAGGGGAGAGATTTGTTTTTCTGGTTGGTGTATGCACATGTGTTTCCTTATCCTGATGCCCAAAGGGAGCCTGCCATAGGCTCCTTTTACTGACTCTTTCCTATAGAGATTTCAACATCTCTCCAGCAAACAATGGCCACCCAAACCTGGGACGACGAGCCAGAGAGGATGTGTGCACTCTCAGCACCTCCACTGAAAAACACAGCAGAGGCACTTCCCAGATTAAACTAACAAATCAATCATCATGTGAAGACGATCTCTCTCTCTCTCTCTCTCTCTCTCTCTCTCTCTCTCTCTCTCTCTCTCGCTCTCTCTCTCTCTCTCTCTCCCCCCACCTCCACCACCAGAGTTGTTTGAGATACCTAAAATAATGCCCACACCATTGAAGCCATACCCAGAGCTTGATGATTCATTCCTCTTTTATGAAACTCAGGAGTGACAGCTCTGGTGTTTTTCTAGGAGCAAACGGTGAAGAGGGTGCAGCAAATTATTAACTGTCATGATTTCCATCACACGTGCACACAGAGAGACACACTCACACACATACGCAAGCACGTACACACACACATATCTGCTGTTTCCTTCAGGTCAAGTAGCAGACACTGACCCTTGACATTCTGTTCAGAAGCTCCAAGATACACAGTCACGTAAGGCAGGAGAAACGAAGCCAAGCCAAGGACAGGGGCTTTCCCTCCCTCTTTCCTAGCAAAGGACAGAATTTTTTTACTAGCCTAAGAACACTGGAAGAAAACATAGAGGGCTTTGAAAAACAGTGACCAGTGTAACTCTTATACATCTTCTCAATCACCCGAGGTAGAAAACTGTTTAACTGGTAGCTTGGGTTTTGTAAATGCCACCAAATGATACACAAGACAGGCTCTCTCTTTGGCCTGGAACTCACCAAGTAGGCTGGCTAGATTAGCTGTCTAGTGAGTCCCAGAGATTGTCTGTCTCTGCCTAATCAGCAGTGGGATTATAAATGTGCCCCTAAGTGTGACATTTTGTGTGTAGGTTCTGGGGATCAAACCAAAGACCTCCCGTGCTTGTCCACAAACAGTCAGTTTACTGAGCTATATCTAAGCCCCTACCACAGGCTTTCCTCATGTGTAATAATGAATGGAAATTTCCCCTCACAAGTTATAATAGGCAGATGACAAAAATAGATCATGCTTCTCATATCAGAAGAGAGAGATGTGTGCAGGATCTACGCTCATGGTGACCCCTGGTCCTGGAAATATCCATTGGTATTTAATAATCCCTTCAACTCTAAACTAAAGTTGAAAGTCTTGAAGGTCATCAATACCTCCTTGAATGCAACCTCGCCCACTCGTTCATGTGCTTTCGTTCTCCTAGAGATGATGACACCTCTGTTGGTTCCCCATCGCCCAGGATGCACTTCTCAAAATCCTTTATCAGTTTCCCCTTCTCCTGATATCTCCAAAGTACCTTTTACTTTTACTTTTATTTCAAATTTGACCTCTCTCATTTTATTGATAGAAGGGCATTTTCATGCAAGTCTATATATCACAATGGATATTGGGAAATATCAGTTTTGACTTTATATGTACCTCTCCCCCATCATAAGAATTGTTTCCAACTCAGCTGGTCCTCATGTGCCTCAGACTGTGTCACCACAACAGAAGCCTCAAAGTTCTGGCCTGAGAGCCTGAGTTCAATCCATAGCATCCATGTGAAAAGGTGGATGTGGCCATGCTGCGTGAACCTGTAACCCAGCATTGTGGAAGGCAGAGGTGTAAGGATCCATGCTAGCCACCAGGCTGGCAGAGAGAACAAGCTCAGCTGAGGCAGAGAATGATTGAGCAGGTCATCAAAAATACATGTACATGCACACGCACACAGGCACACATGCACACACATGCACACACACTCATGAAGGGGGAAGAGCTTTATAATATTTAATGCAGGAGTTCATAACTCTTTAAAGCATTTGGAATGCAAGGAACTGCTTCAGTGCCATAAATATGTTTAATTCAGAACGTCCCAGTTTTGGGGGCTGGGCAGAGCTGGGGCTGGGCAGCTTACTATACAGCTTGTAACTCTTGCTCCAATAAATCTGACCCCCTCCATAGGCACATCATAGACCCTCACATGAGCATATAAACAATTTTTTTAAAAAGACCAGGTGTAGTGTCACTTGCCGTTAGTCCTTCTGCATGTAAGAATATTGTCTGCCTCAATGGTGTAATCTGGTTTTGGAAGGCAATTCTCCAAGAGTCTCATCCATAAATCACAAGACGAGTATGCCAGGTAGCTGGAAGATGGCACTCAGGTCCTGAAGTGAGAGTCAGTAGACCATATTTCAACGTAAAGGACTTCAGTTTCAGAAAATCAAGCAGCATCCCAAAGAGATTAGGCCAGTAAGCCCTGTCTGTTAATTCACACTTCTCAAGAACTCTTGACATCAGGACTCTGAGTGGTTTCCTAGCCCCATCTGCTACCCAGAGCAGCATCCATTTCTGCTTGATGGAGAACAGGCAGAACATAAGCCCTCTTTCTGACTGGGCTTCCTCTCAGGCTCAGTAATACTGCATTCATGTTACTCCAAAGGAAGCTGTCCCAGATCATCCAGTCTCAGAATAAAATGGTCATGTCTTGCCGATAGCCTCATGGTTTGTTATTTCATGGCAAATAAAGCTGCTGCATCTCAGGGAAGGGGGTGACTACAGAAGAAAAGAGATCTGTATACCCAGGAAGCACAAGCGAATCTCTTGTGTGCAGGGACACCTGTGCGTATTAAAGATGGAAAAGGGCAATTACAAGCTCTCTCAGCAATCCTCTGGGGCTCCGTTTGTAAAGCGCTTGCCATACAAGCATGAGGACCTTGAGTTTGGTCCCTAAAACCTAAGTAGTGGTTTGTACTTGTAACTTCAGAGCTGGGGAAGTGGGGCCAGGTGGATTCCTGAACAGTCAGCCTAGCCAGGCTAGCAAGACCCAGACCAGCGGAGAGACTTGGTCTTAGAAAGACAAGCTGGATGGTGCCTGAGAAATAGCTTTCAAGGTTGCTCTTTGGCCTTCTTCTTCTTCTTCTTCTTCTTCTTCTTCTTCTTCTTCTTCTTCTTCTTCTTCTTCTTCTTCTTCTTCTCTCTCTCTCTCTCTCTCTCTCTCTCTCTCTCTCTCTCTCTCTCTCTTTTACACACACACACACACACACACATACACAGACATATACACTTACACCAGCAGCAGCTCCTTCTATGCAATC
>JADRCD010233528.1:0-27947 GCA_019843815.1 Montemys delectorum | reverse complement strand
GCAGTGAATGGGCTTCTCATTTAAAATACTAAGGCTGCTTGCATAGATGTCAATAAGATGCTGTGATGGAATATGGGCAAGAGCTTAAAGATAAAGAGTGTCTGTGTTGAATCCTAGCATTGAAGCCCAGAGCTGAGGAATCATGGGCATCTTATTGACCATTGTCTGAAAATGGATGTTATAGTGTTGTATGTAATATGGAAGCATATTTTATATATTTAAAGACTGCTATAAGAATTGAATATAAAATATGCAATATTTATAAAAATACCAAGGTATAAAATCTCTCAAATCATATTTAGCATTTAAAAATATAAATGTTGGATATTCTAGTCCATTGTCCCCCTTTTGAGGTGGTACCTGATTCTTAGGTGCAGGAATTGTGTTATAGATGAGTCTAATAGGAATGGGTTCCCATAATCAAATGTTCAATCCCTTCATTATGACCAGTTGTGGTTTTTCTACAATGATTTCCATTCACTTTGAAGAGAAGGTTCTTTGATACAGGGTCTCCTGGAAGTGACAGGGAAACTGTATCCATGACACAGCAATGGAATGACCACCTAAAAAGGATTCCAACAAGGACAACACTAATAGATATGCTAACATGGAAAGGGTCTTGTAAGGTCTTAACACCTAGACAGAGAACAGCAGGCGATTGCTGAGAGAGGGAGTACTCTCTCGGGGATGAGCCCCTACTTGGCTAGCCAATACAAAGTGGTCAGTCATGAAGTTGTATATACACAAACTATGGTAAAGAGATTCAAAAGACTGTATTTATATAGTTACATGTAACAATAATAATCAAAGAATAAGAGGCCATCAATTTGAAAGAGGGTGAGCAAGATGGGGTTGGAGGGAAGGCTTATGGGAGGGACTGTGGGAAGGGAAGAAAAGGGGAAGGTGATATATTTATAGTTTAACTAAAAAGTGAATAAAAGATAAATGTTGAGGTTGGAGAAATGACTCAGCAATCGAGTGCTTGCTGCTCCTTCAACAAGACAGAAATTAAGTTCCCAACACCCATGGGAGCCTCATGTCTCTTGGCTCACAGCTACTTGAAACTCCAGTTCCAACATTCCCTTAAAGCCCCTACCAGTACCCACATACGCAAGTACACACACACACACACACCCCACAGGTACACACACAGAGGTACATAGGTACACACACACACACACACACACACACACACACACACACATGCATCCACACACATGCATGCCCGTAAATAAATAAATAAATAAATAAATAAATAAATAACAAATAGAATAAATGTTAAAAATGCCTTGAGCCTAGAGCACATGGGCACAGGGGAAAATTTCCTGAACCAATAGCTTATGCTCTAAGATCAAGATTTGACAAATGGGACCTCATAAAATTACAAAGCTTCTATAAGGGAAAGGACACTGTCAATAGGACAAAACAGCAACCAACAGATTGCGAAAAGATCTTTACCAATCCTATATCTGATAGAGGGCTAATATCCAATGTATACAAAGAACTCAAGAAGTTAGACTCCAGAGAACCAAATAACCCTATTTAAAAATGGGTTAGAGAGCTAAACAAACAAACAAAAAATCTCAACTGAGGAATACCAAATGGCTGAGAAGTACCTAAGGAAATGTTCAACATCTGTAGTCATCAAGGAGATGCAAATCAAAACAACCCTGAGATTCTACCTCACACCAGTCAGAATGGCTAAGATCAAAAACTCAGGTGACAACAGATGCTGGAAAGGTTGTGAAGAAAGAGGAACACTCCTTTATTGCTGGTGGGAATGCAAGTTGGTATAACCACTCTGGAAATCAGTTTGGCAGTTCCTCAGGAAATTGGACATAGTACAACCTTAGGACTCAGCTATACCACTCCTGGGCATATACCCAGAAGATGCTCCAACATGTAATAAGGACACATGCTCCACTATGTTCATGGCAACCTTCTTTACAATAGCCAGAAGCTGGGAACAACCCAGATGTCCCTCAACAAAGGAATGGATACAGAAAATGTGGTACATCTGCACAATGGAGTACTACTCAGCTATTAAAAATGATGAATTCATGAAGTTCTTAGGCAAATGAATAGAACTAGAAAATATCATCCGGAGTGAGGTAACCCAATCACAAAAGAACATGAATGGCATGCATTCACTGATAAGTGGGTATTACCCCAGAAGTTCAGAATACCCAAGTTACAATTCACAGACCACACGAAGCTTAAGAAGAAGGAAGAGCACAGTGTGGATAATTCGGTCCTTATTAGAAGGGGGATCAAAATATCCATGGTAGAAAATACAGAGACAAGGTTTGGGGCAGAAATTGAAGGAAATGACATTCAGTGACTGTCCCACATAGGGATCCATCCCATATACAGTTACCAAACCCAGACACTATTGTGGATGCCAACAAGTGCTTTACTGACAGGAGCCTGATATAGCTGTCTCCTGAGAGGCTCCGTCAGTGCCTTACAAATACAGAAGTAGATGCTCACAGCCATCCATTGGACTGAGACAAAGTCCCCAATTTTCTAGTGGAGCTAGAAAAATAACCCAAGGAGCACAAGGAGTTTGCAGCCTCATAGGAGGAACACCAATGTGAACCAACCAGTACCCCCTCAGAGCTCCCAGGGTCTAAACCACTAACCAAAGAGTACACATGGAGGGACCCATAATTCCAACTGCATATGTAGCAGAGGATGATCTTGTGGGACATCAATGAGTAGAGAGTCATGAAGGTTTGATTCTCCAGTGTAGGGGAATGCCAGGACAGGGAAGCAGGAGCTGATGGATTAGTGAGCAGGGAGAGGAGGGCTTTTGGAGGAGATAAAATCTGCAATGTAAACAAAGAAAATTTCTAATTAAAAATAAAAGGAAAAAATGTTTAGTAAACAAAAGTGTTTATTTGCCTATTGGTTCTGGAAAATAATTGGGATTTGACATAAGAAGGGAGCAGTGCTATAATAACTCCTTACCGTCTGTCCAAGAGAATGTATATGTGCCATAGTTTAAATGTTCTCTATTTGAGTTCATTTAAGTAGGTTTTCAAATTTCCCCTCCTAGGGGGGAAACTCTACAATGGATACATTTGCTTCCATGTGCAACCAATTCTGTAGGGTACACAGCTTAAAGTAGAATCCTGGAATCAAATGGCATGCATATTTAAAAAGGCATTATGGGGTTTGCTAAATCAGCTCCATTAAAATTGCCCCCGACGGTAGATAGAACTTTTCCCCAGCACCTTTACTGTGTCTGTCTTTTCAGTTCTGTTAACCTAATAGGTGAAAAACGCTATCTCTGCTTTTAAGAATGAAATTTTCAAATTTTAAATGACAGCTAAGAAACTGCAGCCAGGAGAATTCTTTTAGGAAACCATTATTCTAATATGACAAAGTTAATTACGTTGGTGAGCAGAAGACAGGCTATTTTGAAGCCAAGCATTCACACCACAAAACAGAGAAGATTCGGACTAGGAATAGGTGTGTATGAGAATGACATGCTCACAAAAATAAAGCAGAGAACCTGCCAATATTTGAACTGAATATCACTTTTAAAAATTCATTTCCCCAAAAAGGGGATTCATAGGTCTTCTCCTAATTTTATCCTTCCCCTCAGGGCTTTTAAAATTCACATTTCTACTTTTACCAACACAATTTTTTCCCTCTGGGGAAATAACTTTTATATCTTTGGCACAAACATACTACATTAGGATTCTTATTCTATTGTTTCAGTTTAGAGAATGACGGGAGTAGTCCATAAGGGAGACAATATAGGACTGAAGAGGAGCGGAGGGATTCAGGAAGATGCTGAGAAGGCTTGGATGGTGAAAGCCCAGGATGGTGTAGTAAACATCCCCAGCTTAAGTGATTGGAACAGGGCTACTGAGAACAATAGGAGGAGAAAGTCTGTAGGGATGGAATTAGGTCCCAAGCATGTTCTACTTGAGGAGCTGCTGGTCCTGGTACACTCACAAGGTGAAGATTTGGAAATACCACTGAACATTTCAGAAAATCAATCATATTGAGGCAGAGTCTTGAAATCTTTGCTTGCATATGGACAGCAAGAAAAAGAGGGAGTCCAAGGCATTTGTGTGCTTTGAGAGAAGGAAAGGCTGCAGTATATTTGAGAAAGACAACTGGCTGGTGGTGGGAAACCTGAAGGAAAAATTTGTTGAACTCATCATATACAAAACCACTAGGAAAAGCCATATAGACAAACCACAGAGATCTAACAGTTACAAAATAAGCATGCTGTTCTGTTTAAGATGTGTTATACAGAATTCAGGTTTCAAGAGATCCAGGGAATTAGTAGGGAAATTCATTAAAAAAATGTTTAGCAACTAAGAAGGCTCACAGGACCCTACCTCTAGATCCCTATCTTTATAAAAACATACTATTGAAATACAAGTCACATGCCATAACATTTGCCCATTTAAATTAAGTAATTATTAGCATAATTGCTCTACTATTTTCAGAAGTTTGCTTATTATCATTATGGTTTGCAGAACACTTTTGTCATTATAAAAAGAAACCCCTGTATCCATTAGCCAAAACTACTATAGCTTTCCAGTAATGTTACAGCTAGAATACAGCTGCTCTTTTTCCTCTGGGCTTAATTATTCTAAACTTAGTGTAAATAAAATCAGAAAACATTGTGGTTTTCATGATGACACCCTTTAACAAGATATTTTGTAGATTTACTTATTGTTTATTTGTGTGTATGTGTGTTTATTTGCTGCATGTGTGGGTGCCCATCGAAGGCAGAAGAGGGCACTGGATTCTCAGAGCTTCACAGGCCTCCTGACATGAAGTGCTGGACTCCGAACTTGGGAAAAAGAACAAGTACTCTAAAATCCCACATCACCTCTCAACACTTAAGGTAATTTTTAGTGTATTTATTCATCAGTATTTCATATCTATGTTACCAAAAAGTATTCCATTAAGTGAAATTTTATTTACTGATGACTCATTTGGAAGAATGTGAGCAGTTTCTGCTTTTGGTCTGAGTAATGGTAGGATGAAGGGATATTGTGCGAGTCTTCTGTGAATATCTGTCCATTTCTTTTGTATATAAAACTAGAAGTAAAATTGTTGCATGATATGTTCAACTGATACTTAGTACTGAAAACTATCAAATTGTTTCCCAAAGTTTGCACATCTTTCTTGACTTTTTATTAACCCTATATTTTAAATTATAGCAAAACTGGTGGGCCTGAAGGTGGGGTCCTCTTACAGATTTTGACAACTTTCTCTTCTGGAAAAATGTTTCATGAAAAGTCCATGCCTGAGTTTAATTTGATTATTTGTCTTTTTTACTGCTAACCTGTAAATATTCTTTACATAATCTAGATGTAAATATGTATCTGAGCTCACAAAAGAACCAATTAGAGAGAGGTAGAAGATAGGTAGGTGGGTAGGGAGATAGACAGATTGACAGACAGACAGATATGGATAAAGACATAGTGGTACACTAGATCAGAAATGCTTTCCTAACGTTTATTTGTTAAGAGACTGTTTTTCAGTTGCTTCTATTGAAAAATACTAAAGACCTTTATAATGTAGGGCCCAATTTTAGGTCACTGGGGACATATCTCTGATCGGGGTTCTGAGACACAGTGTCTATCCCTTAAACTGCCCAATTGCCTTAAAATAAACACATTTTTTTCTTTTATCAGTTTTCACTATGCTGTCTAGACCATCAATGACCAAAAGCAAGGGGGTTTATAATTGATCATTGACCAAAATCTTCAAAATTTTAAGTCTAAATAAATCCTTTCTCTTTATATGCTGATTTCCAATGTATGTTGCAGTAGCCCAAATCTTGGTACTAGAGATAGATAGATAATAAAGAGGTGAATGAAGATTAATTATGGGAATTGGTCCTCGCAGTTTTAAAGGAATAACTGCAATAAACTCCATAAAAGATGGAGAACCAGGGAAATAGCTGGTATATGATCTTCAGTCTGAAGCTGAAGACCCAAGATTCTGGAGGATCACTGGTATGTATTAATTGCTGTTCTATTGCTGTGAAGAGACACAGTGACCAATGCAACTTATAAAAAGAAAGCATTTAATTGGGTGAGTTCTTAACCATCACAATGGGAAGCATGGCAGCAGGCAGGCATGGCAGTGAGGCAGGAGCTGAAGCAGCTTAGAGCTTTACGTAGGATCTGCAAGTTGGGGACAGAGGAGCTATATGGGACAGAGAATAGGAATATTTATATTTCCTCCACCTCTTTGTTCTCCATTGCCTTGTGTGACTAGATATAAATGTACTGAAGCTGATTCACTGTGTACCCCACTGGTTCAGATGCCTCTCTGGAAACACTCACAGAAAATCCTGGAAGTGGTGCCTTGACCAGTACTTGAGAACATTTTATCCTACCAAGTTGGCCAGAATTACAATTGGAAATTTATGTGTCAGATACAGGATTTGCAAATGGCTTCTCCTACTCTGTTAGCTGCTTTTTAAATTTTCTTATAATTACTTAAAACAAGTTTATTGTAAGAAAAGAATTATTTTTATTTTAAAAAATTATTTTAAAGCTAGTGTTTATGTGTGTCTATGTGTGTCTATGTATATATGCATGTGCCCAGAGAAGCCAGAAGAGGGTGTTGGGTCTTCTGGTGCAGCAATGATAAGCAGTTTTAAGCAGCCTGATATGGATGCTAGGAATCCAACTCCTACAGAAGAGCAGCAAGAAGTACTTTTAACTTCTTACCTCTCTCCAGGATAGAGAAACCAGACTGAAAACGTCTGTCTTACCTATTTTCCACTTATAGTTTTTTTTTTGTTTTACAGCTTGGAAATCATTGCCTAGCTGCACATCACAGAGACTGGCTCTAATACATACGCACTTTTAAACATACAGAGTTACATAAGCCATTTTCACACATGTATTCATACATTGATGTATTTTTCACATATCTAGCATCCCCCCTAGACTGAATTAATTCTCTTACTATGATTAAGCTTTTGTAATGTGCTGGTCAATTTTGAGTCTCCGTCTTCTTTGTATCTGTGCTGCCTTTCTTTCTATGGAGAAAAAGGAGTTAAATTTCTCTACTTTGTCTATGGACTACAAACTTGTCTAACTACATTGATGAAAAGACCATTCTTTCTTCACTGAACTGTCTTGGTTCTTACTTAGCTTTCAACATTGTAATTTCTTCCAATCTTAAGAATTAAGCTCTGGCCAGTCAGTGGTGGCACACACCTTCAATCCCAGCACTTCGGAGGCAGAGACAGGCTGATGTCTGAGTTCCAGGCTAGCCTTGTCTTCAGAATGAGTTCCAGGACAGCCAAGACTGTACAGAGAAATCCTGTCTCGAAAAAACAAACAAACAAAAAACAAAAACAAACAAACAAACAAAAAACAAGACAAAAAATTAATTAAGCTCTGGAGAGCATTAGTTTTCTAACTTGTCATATAAGTTCCCATATCTCAGCTACAAAAGTGTTTTTGTTTAATTGTATTTGAAAGCATCATAACTTATTTGTAATGTGCCTTTACACCAGGAATAAAGTCAGTGCAATCTTTTTTTCCTGTAAGTCAAGATAAGTATTTTAAAAACCATATATCTCTGGGAGCTCTGAGGGTACTAGTTAGTTCATATTGTTGTTCGTCCTAAAGGACTGCAAACCCTACAGCTACTTGGATCCTTTCTCTAGCTCCTTCAATGGGGACCCTGTGTCAGTCCAATGGATGTCTGTGAGCCTCTGCTCTACTAGTCTGGGAGACAGCTACATCAGGCTCCTGTCAGCTAGCACTTGCTGGCATCCATAATACTGTCTGGGTTTGGTGATTGATATGGGAAGGATTCCCAGGTGGAGTAGTCTCTGGATTACCCTTCCTTCAGTCTCTGCTCCACACTTTCTCTCTGCAACTCCTTCCATGGGTATTTTGTTCCCCCTTCTAAGAAGGAACGAAGTATCTACACTTTGGTCTTCCTTCTTGAGTTTCTTGTGGTTTGTGAATTGTATCTTGGGTATTCTGAGCTTTTGGGCTAATATCCTCTTATCAGTGAGTGCATATCATGTGTGTTCTTTTGTGATTGGGTTACCTCACCCAGGATGATATTCTCCAGACACATCCATTTGCCTAAGAATGTCATAAATTCATTGTTTGTAATAGCTGAGTAGTACTCTATTGTGTAGATGTACCACATTTTCTGTATCCATTCCTCTGTTGAGGGATATCTGGGTTGTTTCCAGTTTCTGGCTATTATAAATAAGGCTGCTATGAACACAGTGGAGCATGTGTCCTTATTGCATGTTGGAGTATCTTCTGGGTATATGCCCAGGAGTAGTATAGCTGGGCCCTCAGGTTGTACTATGTCCAATTTCCTGAGGAACCGCCAAACTGATTTCCAAAGTGGTTGTACCAACTTGAAATCCCACCAGCAATGAAGGAGTATTCCTCTTTCTTCACTACCTCTCCAGCATCTGCTGTCACCTGAGTTTTTTATTTTAGCCACTCTGAGTGGGGTGAGGTGGAATCTCAGGGTTGTTTTGATTTGTATTTCCCAGATGACTAAGGATGTTGGACATTTCCTTAGGTACTTCTCATTCATTTAATATTCCTCAGTTGAGAATTCTTTGTTTAACTCTGTACCCCACTTTAAATAGAGTTATTTGGTTCTCTGGAGTCTAACTTCTTGAGTTCTTTGTATATATTGAATATTAGCCCTCTATCAGATATAGGATTGGTAAAGACCTTTTTGCAATCTGTTGGTTGCCGTTTTGTCCTATTGACAGTGTCCTTTGCCTTACAGAAGCTTTGTGATTTTATGAGGTCCCATTTGTCAAATCTTGACCTTAGAGCATAAGCTCTTGATGTTCTGTTCAGGAAATTTTCCCCTGTGCTCATGTGCTCGAGGCTCTTCCCCAATTTCTTTTCTTTTCTTTTTTTTAATTTTTTTAAATTTTTTTAGATTTATTTATTTATTATAGATAAGTACACTGTAGCTATTTTCCGATATCCCAGAAGAGGGCATCAGATCTCATTACAGATGGCTGTGAGCCACCATGTGGTTGCTGGGATTTGAACTCAAGACCTTCAGTAGAGCAGTCGGCGCTCTTAACCACTGACCCACCTCTCCAGCCCCCTGCCTCCCAGTTTCTTTTCTATTAGTTTCAATATATCTGGTTTTATGTGAAGGTCCTTGATCCACTTGGACTTGAGTTTTGTACAAGGAGATAGGATTGTATCAAGAGCTCCAAGGGACTAAACCACCAACCAAAGAGTACACATAGTGGGACTCATGGCTCAAGCTGCATATGTGGCAGAGAATGGCCTAGTTGATCATCAATGGGAAGAGAGGCTCTTGACCCTGTGAAGTTTCTTCTTCTTTCTCTTTTTCTTTTTCTTTTTCTTTTTCTTTTGTTATGCTGTTGATTCCCATATCTGGGCCCCATGAGGAGAGATACACATTCTCTCTCTCTCTCTTTTTTTTTAGTTTTTTTATTTTATTTTATTTTTTATTTTTTTAAAATTAGGTATTTTCTTTATTTACATGTAAATTTCTCCTTTCCCAGTTTCCCCTCCAAAAAACAAATACAAACAAAAACAACAAGAACAAACTCCTGTTGCCTCCCCCATTCCCATGCCTACCACACCACCCTCTCCCACTTATTGGCCCTGGCATTCCCCTACACTGGGGCACAAAACCTCCCTGTGAAGATTCTATGCTCCAGTGTAAGGGGATGCTAGGGCCAGGAAGCAGGAGAGGGTAGATTGGTGAGCAGGGGGAGGGGGGAGGGAACAGGGTTTTTTGTTTGTTTGTTTTGTTTTGTTTGTTTGTTTGCTTGTTTTTGGAGAGGAAAATGGGAAAGGAGATATCATTTGAAATGTAAATAAAGAAAATGTCTAATTAAAAAAATAAAACCATATATACTTTTAACACTGAGAAAAACGATTACTGTGGTTCATATTAGCAATCAAAGTCTGGGGACATTTCAAAATTGTTTCTGGTTAGAATTGTACACCAGCAGTTATGTTTTTTTAAGGGACATAAATAAATTCTTTTAATGATGTACAATTCAGAAAATTTTCTTATAAATGGCTTTTAACTAAAACCAGTTGCTTAGATCCAAGATAGTTTGTGTATTGGTATTTCTTTTCATGAATTGTCAAATAATAGTCAACATTATGAGAAATATCCTCCAGAGTTTATACTTTAGAAGTGTGGGATAGCTTATTATACTTTAAATTTTTTGTTTTATTATTGGTGTGCATGTGTGAGCATGGGTGTGTCTGAGTGTGTGAGCACATGTGCACATGTGTGGTGCATGTTGCGGTCAGAGAATAGTTTTATGAAGTTGGTTCTTGTATTCCACCTTTTTGGGTTCTGGGAATCCAACTCAAATTGTGTTTGTGTGACAAGTGCCTTTAGCAACAGTGATCTCTTTCTGGCCCCTTATTGTGTCTTCTATTGTCACAGTTTTCCCTCTGTTATGCAATGGCAATGTCACAAGGATGTCATTTTTGGTACAATTCTTGGGGTTCAGCCCTGATTCCTTGTCCTTTTCCTTTCTCTCAGGGTGTCTAGACACCTCTGCACACCAGACTGGAAGGATGAAGTAGAATCGGGATCAAGGCCAGTCTGCAGGATGCTGGTCTGGCAGGAGTGAGGGGGCAGGGCATAACCTTCTCTGAGGACTTTTTTTTCTATGCATCTCTTTATTTAAATAGATAACCTTGCATGCTTAACATTCCTGGTTTCCTTAGTGCTTGTCTGTGACTTCAAGGACTTTATGGCCTCTACAGTTACACGGTCCACAGCTGAGTAAGACTGCTGATGACAGTTGCCCTTTACCAGTTTGCATAGTGCTTCTGACTTTCTTCTTTATGTTTGGGGACCAGATTGTGCAGTCTTTTTAACTATAGAGTTCTACCATTTATTTCTGTTGGCAAGAAATAGCAGTGCCTCAGGAGGTTCTCTAGCTGACAACTCATGGGCATACCATGGCATTAAGATTTTTACTTAATGCTCTCTGATTTATGGGAGCAATCTACTCACTCATGTAGGAGACCACCTAATCAAACTCTTATTTTTTTTTATTAGATATTTTATTTATTTACATTTCAAATCTTCTTCCCTTTTCTGGTTTACCCTATGAAATACCCCCTATTCTTTGTCCCCCCACCCCATACCCCACTCCCACCCCCAGCTCACCACCCCACCCTCTCCGACTTCCTGGCCCTGACATTCCCCTACACTGGGGCATCGAATCTTCACAGGGCCAAGGACCTCTCCTCCCATTGATGACCAACTAGGCCATTGTCTGCTACAAATGCAGCTGGAGCCATGAGTCCCACCATGTGTACTCTTTGGTTGGTGGTTTAGTCCCCGGGAACTCTGGGAGTACTGGTTAGTTCATATTGTTGTTCCTCCTATGGGGCTTCATATATCTTCAGGTCTTTGGGTCCTTTCTCTAGCTCCTTCTTTTGGGGACCCTGTGCTCAGTCCAATGGATGGCTGTGAGCATCCAGTTCTGTATTCTCTGAGGATTTTAATGAAACATCTCTCTTAGATGATATTAGCTTGTACACATACACTTTATTTTGGGTGGACAAGGGCTATATATAAACCTTGGAGAGCGGGAAGGAGTTCTCTTTGGGGTGAAGTTTCATTAGCTGGAATTTAAAGTACTGGGAATGCCTTGTTTGCATGGAGAGCTATTCCAGAAATCCAGCTCTCTGCTGGGTGGGTTCTTATCAGCAGTTGGGGGACATTGGAGAAGGAGGAAGTTGAACTTGTAGGTTTGACAAGGGCTACTGGCCAGGTAGAGGATGTGAGGGTTTGGACTCCCTAGACAAAGTCAAAGAAGGGGAAGCCCTGCTAATATTAAGAGTCTTCCATTTTGTACCAAGCTCAGAGAATCTATATGGACATGGACATGGGAGACTGTGATCTTCTTTAACAGGGTTTTTCTGACCATGCCATTTACCCAACAAGGCAATTGTATTGTGCAGGAGGAATTTGTAAAAGTACCTGTCTTGATAAATCCTTTGATAGTAGACAATGTAAAGGAACAGATAAATAGTGTGAGCTACAAGACAAATGTTAAAGGAAGATAAACAAAAGAAATGTTATCAACATAATGCACAGTTACAAGGGTAAAGTATCACTTTTGCAGCTCACAAGCTATCAACATACTCAAAAACAGTATGAGTAAACCTGAAGATAGGTTGAATTGAAAGTTTCAGAAATGCAATCAGATGACAAAACATAACATCTAAGCATGGCAGGGTGGGACCAATACCAATAGATACACATGCAGACCAAGTTCTAGAAGGAGGGGACTAAGACAACGGAGTACACTGTTTAACATGAAAATGCCCCACAGCTTTCAAAATTAGTGATAGATACAAACCTATAGATCCAAGAATCTTGGGATGTCTCAGATGGTATAAACAGCCAAACAAGCAAACAAATAAAAATACAAAACCTTAAATGTATTATTTTTAAATTTTAGAAAGCCAAAGGTAAAGAAAAATGGAAAAAACTTCAAAGGAGACCAAAAAGAAAAAGAAATTCTCAGTGTAGAGAAGGAAAGATAAGGGTCCTAGCAAGTATCTCAACAGAAACCATGCTAGTAGAGGTTCGCTATGCGCAATGAAATCTCTCAAATATTTAAAGAACCCAACATAGCTATAGTCCTGTATACAAAAAAATCTTCAAAAAAAAGTGAAGCAGAAATGTAGCCTGTCTTAGGTAAAGAAGAAAAGGTTTTATGAGTTCTTTCTCTTAACTCTTGGATATTTGGATGTAATTCTACCCCACTTGCCTATGGTCTTACGGTTTTGTCATGAGCTTTGAGTACATGGAAGGTGGTAAAGTTAACTGGGATAGGGTTGGGGGGGTTCAAGGTTGGAAAAATCCATCTGTACAAGCTGTAGGGAAATTGTCATCCACAGTAGAGTGAGACAGCTTTGTGATTCTGTGGCTGCTTTGGGTCGCCCAAGTTCCTGTAAGCAGCCCCTACCTCGACTTTACAAATAAGCTCAGTAAAGTCATTTGTCCTCCAGGTTGGACTTTGGAGGCATTACACTCTGCTTTCTTGTTGGTACCCTCAAAGGAGGGAGTCGATATTTGTTTAGATTTCTCTAGAGAAACAATTCTCCCAGTAATATGCAAGACTGAATATTATTCAAATATACACACATAAATGAAATTTTGTCATGTGAAGGAAAATGGCTGGAACTGGGGATCATTTGGCAAAGCAGAATAAGCCATTTTTTTCCTGGTTCCATACAAAAATTAGATTTTTTTCCTACTCCTATGAAGAATGATAGGGATATTTTGATTGGGATTGTGTTGAGTTTATAAATTGTGCTTGGTAGAAAATGGTCATTTTCACAATATTAATTCCACTGATCCAAGAGTGTAGGATATCTTTCCATTTTCTTTATTAATTTTCCTTAAGAGAGTTGAAGTTTGCATTTTAGAGGCCTATCATCTCCTTGGTTAGGTTTATGTTGAGATATTATTTTTTTGTCTTTGGTGCTATTGTAAATGGGAATGCATCTACAATCTATCTCTTCCTTGGGAGCTTGCTGTTGGTGTATAGAACTGCAACTTGTTTCTGTAAACTGACCTTGTACTCTGCCATTTTACTTAAATTAGTCATTGTTTCTGGACATTTTAGGATTGAAATAAAGAATCTAGCTGCATTAAAAATATACTAAGCCAGGCAGTGGTGGCACATGCCTTTATACCCAGCATTTGGGAGGCAGAGGCAGGCAGATTTCTGAGTTCAAGGACAGCCTGGTCTACAGAGTGAGTTCCAGGACATCCCAGGCTACACAGAGAAATCCTGTCTCGAAAAAACCAAAACCAAACCAAAACAAAACAAAACCCAAAAAAATAAAACAAAACAAAATGCTAAATAGCTTCTCTGAAGGGTGGATAAACAGATGTTGATATGTATGCGTATGTGCATGCACTTGTAAATGCTAAATTTACAATGAATTAAAGAACTTAATTGGCCTTTTTTGGGTTGTGTGTTTGTAGTTCTAGAACTGAGCAATGTTTCTTTCCATATAATAAAGTAAATATTCAAGGAGTCAGTCACAGGAGGTAATGGTATAGAGAAAAGAAAGCAGATACAGACACACAAACACATATGCATACACACAAACATTAAGAGTAGCTGGTTATTTCAAAGTTATTTTCTTTGTAAGATGGTCAGGAGAAACAGAACAGAGAGTAAACTGATCAGCATCGATTTCTGCAGGTCATCTTTCCTACTAGGGATTCAGGCAAAGGAAACTTCTTATCTCTCCAGTTTACCTGTTTGGGGAGTTAGGATGCTACGATTCTAATTCTAATTTTATTTTTGGGTGGGGAAGGTCCACCAATGTACTTTCAACTTTGTGATGTGGAACATTAGGATGATCCTGTCTTGATTTTTAGCCTGACCCACTGGGAACTAGAGCAAGAGCACAAACAGTAACTCCATTTGTGATCTTGGTAACGACCCTTCTTTTCTAAAGAATAACAAAGTTTTGCTTATTAACCAAAACACAAATGCCTGCATTTAAATTGGCAAAGATGTGTGACTATCAGTCTGATAAAAGGGAAAAGCAATTATTGGTTAAAGGATTCAAAATTACATCTAGAATAAGAAAAGGAAGTAGAGGCATCAAATACAACTGCTTTTCCTTCTCAAAGTCAAAATCAGAAAGACTTAGAGGATGCTTGGTGTTCAAGAACTATAAATGCCCACCTGCCCATTTTTATTCTCTATTCGTAAAGTGGGACCACGTAATTCACTACACTTAAGACAAGGCACATTACCTGAAATTGCTGCATCGTGTCAGTCAAAGAGGTGTTCTGTGGCGCAAAGGAAGATATGAGGAGGGGTGGGGTGCTAACAAGTTTGTCTCTTTCCTGAGTTAGAGCCAGGGTAGAAACACTACCTCGCTGACCAGGTCACCCATCACCACCACACACAATTAAATCCTAAACTTCGTTGCCAAGACATTTATTGACAATTTCATCTTCACTTTGTTTTCTCCCAGTAAATCTTCACTGGAACCAACGATCCCAAATAGAACTGATGTTTCCTTTTAGCAGGGCTGTGGGTTTCTAAAATGTTTTTTATGGAAAATATATTTTTGGGTTTTGTTGAGCAGAGTTCTGAGAGAGAAGATAGGATTTTCTACTTTAACATTAAAAGGAAAAATGTATGAAATAGGATGCTATATTCTAAATTGGAGTCATAATTTAATTAAATGTTCATTAAGATAATAAAAACAAAGATATAAAACACTCAAGGGGGAGGAAGGTTTTGGAAGAGAAATGAAACAAAAAACAAAAAGAAATCCTCTTCAGGTTTGTTTGCACTGACCAAGGGAGACAGGAGAAGTATAAGCTTAGACAGTCACATTTATGATTTCTCATTGTTATCTTTGCTATTGCTGATGTAGTCAGTAGCTCTTAGCAATACATTTTTTCTCTGTGTTTTTCTCAAATGCATCAGTTTCCTATTTACCACCCACTTGATACTTGAGTGTGTAATGCTCACTGGTCATTATTTTACCCCTACGTAGATTAATGATGAAATTGCCCCTTAGCTATTTCTTTGAAATTCCTAGGAAATTTTGGAGAAGAAACTTGGAAAATTTTGAGACATTTGATTCAAACTTTGCTTACTTTAGATTTTTTTTAAATTACATTTTGGGTAAAATAAATTTAGAGTTATTTTGTAAGAACTCCTCAATCTTTTCCCAAAGTCTTGTCAGAGGATTTAGGACACTCCAAAAACAAAATATAAAACTGGTAGACCCAGAGTTTAATCTTCCCTAGAGTCTTGCTAACATAATTAGTTTATAGAAAGAAACTACACAGGCCAAACAGGATCCCACACCTTGTTTATCTGACAGCTAAAATTTTAGGCTATGATTACATATGTAATATGATACCTATGTGTATGCATATATATACATATATATGTATATATTATATATATATATATATATATATATATATTCACACATGTGTATAAAGTCCCCATCATTCTGGAGCTTTCCTGTTAGAATGTAATCTCAGTGACCAATCAATCAATGATGGAAATTCACAGGTGTCAGAAAGAACTCCATGTTTAGAGCACGAGATGTGGGATAATTGCTATTTTCCATTCCTTACCAACACGAAGCAATTTTCCTCTACGACTCAGTCCAGAATGTAGAAGTCTTTTCTATTTTTGATGAACTTGACAGCTTTTCCAGACATTATTTTTAGAAATGAGTGTATAATACCATTTATCAAGCCCCAACTCCTTATATAACATCAAAGAACATCAGCGTGTAATCTATAAAAGATATTTTTGCAACTGGTAGAAAGAAGAGATCAAGTGACTTGCTGTGATGTTCCTTTGGCAAGCAACATTTTTTCTTAGCCTTTGATGGTGAAGTGTCTCAAGAAATGACCTGGAGAGATAGGATTGGTGAAGAGTCCTGCCCTCTAGGCTCACATTCCAGGAAGCAGTAAAGAGAGACATTTGCTTTTTCATTTAGCATTTATCCCTTTTAGGACATTTGATGATATGAACCGTGATTTCCATCTTCCTTATTTTAAAAATTGTTTCTCTATTTGTGTATATATACATGGGTTTGTACATATATATGGGTGCACATGTGTGTACATTTGTGTGGAGGCCAGAGGTCAATGCCAAATGTCTTCTTCTATTATCTTATTCTTTAGTTTTAAGTCAGAATTTCTCACAGAATCTGGAGCTACTGACTGATTAGAATAGCTAAACAACAAATTTCATGGGTCCTCTGACACCGCCCTTTTTAATGCTGGGGATACAAGCATATGTGTCACTCATGTTTTCACGGAAAGCAAATTATTGACTAAATGTATCCTTCAGTCCTGCCGATCACCCTTTTAGTATCAGTGTTTGCAAACAAGAGTACTTCTGTGTACATCAGGGTGGTGTGGAAGGTGAAGGCTTTGTTTAATTAGGTGATTCAATATAGATCCAAGATTACCTCTACTGGTCATTTTTAATATAGAAAAAGCTTCCACATTTCCGCAATGTACACAAATTATCAGAGAGATAAATGAATGTCTGTCTAAACAGATGCTTCTCTTTGTAGCCTAAGTGACAGAAAAAGAGAGAAAAGAGTAGAAAAGGAAACTGGGCAAGTCATTTATACCATGAGTTTAAAGTATTGAGAGATGATAATTTCCCTTTCCCCTTTTAAATGAAGCAAACAGTTGAGTTATAAAACCCGAGTGCCCCTTGCAGCTTCTCATACGTTGGTGTTCATGCCTGTCTTTCATTTAGTGGAGTGACTCTGTGCTATTGATTCCTACACAGTCTGTGCTTTCATTTTTTTCCCTGAAAAGTTTGAGTCTTTTGTCCTGATTATTTGAGTTACAGCTAAATCCTGTTGGTTGAGACTTGCCTTTAAAATAGACCTCTCCTTTACTCCAACATTTGCACAAGGGAGAGGGCTCACATAATACCTTTTTTTTTTCTTTTGATTTTTCTGTTTTTGGTTGTGAGGCTTCTTTCTCTATATTTAGAGAGAGTTTTGGAATAGCAAGCAAACTAACAATGTCTGTTGTCCAAGACTCTTGTCTTACCAGTTCAAATTTTGTTGCTACAATGGTAGCATATGAGCATGTATTCCTGTCTGCCCAGCCAGCTCTCTGAATAGGCATGCACTCTGTTTTCTAGTTCATCTAAATTATTTTTTAAAAATATTTCAATTCAATAATTTGAAATATTTGAAAAATATTTCAAAAAATATTTCAATTCCATGCATTTATCTCTTTATGTGGGGGTGTTGCAGACCATACGTGGAAGTCAGAGGACATCTTGCAGGAGTAAGTTGTTTCCTTCCATCGTGTGGCACCAAAGAATCAAACTCAGATCAGTCTGTCTTAGCAGTAGATATTTCCACCACTGAACCATTTAGCTGGCCCTGGTTTATCTCAATTATTCCTGTGTCTTGAAATAAATTGTTTTGTGCATTGAAACACATGAGCACAACCCAGTGGCTTTGGACACATTATAGCTGTATACAAGAATGTCTTCTAAACCTGGAAGAATGATCTACATTGAACCAGCAGAGATCTTTCCAGTGAAGGAGTGGTCCTCAAGGAAGAGGACATAGAAATTACTAGGAGAATTCTGCTTTATCCCATTTATCATTTGCTACACGCAAGCATGTCCAAATGTATATCCAGAGGTGTCTTCTGGTGCATGTTATTGACACATACATGT
Source organism: Montemys delectorum (assembly GCA_019843815.1). NCBI lineage: Eukaryota > Metazoa > Chordata > Mammalia > Rodentia > Muridae > Montemys > Montemys delectorum. Next base: position 9,706 of record JADRCD010233528.1, on the reverse strand, counting down.
TTGGTTTACGTGGGTATTCCCTGCATGTATAGACCTCAATGGGCATGCTACTTATAGCCAATAATGACTATAAGCAAGGAATTTTGATAGTAAGTGTGCTGTGAGCCAAGAGAGTCACTGGAATGCCTAAAACGTGAACTAATAGGAGAAACCTTCTTGGTCCTTCTCTATCTATATCTAGCTCTCTCTTTTTTCTCCCCACTCTCCTCTTTTGTACTCCCTCTCTCTTTCCCATCATGCACATTTCCACCACATTTTATAAGCATGACATTAGATCTGTGGAACATAGCTCACAATACGTTATTTCATTAAGGCAATATTGTGGCAGTACACACACATAGCACTAATAAAATTAATACTAATAACATGAAATTCGACTTACGATTCATGACACAATGGAATAGCTCACGAGCATTTCAAAACAATGACAATGACTTCTTTCTTCCTCTCCTATACGCTATTATTTTTTGTAAGTAGAATCCATATTCCCTCACCAACTAGAATTGTTCAACTCTTAATAGCACCCCATGGTTTCGCTCTCTCCTATGATGCTTTTACTGATTTCATCATAGTTCAAGCATAATAACAAACCATCATTTTCCTCAGGAGCGTGAACTGTCTGAGGCTATTTCTACACTCACAGCAGCCTTACTCCTAAGTAGCCTTTCTGAGTCTGTCAATCTACCCACCAGCTTTCAGCCAGCAGCAGGGCTGCCACATGGAAACTCTGTCTATGCTGGCTAATTGCCGAAAAGCATTCAGTTCTTTCTGAATAAACGCAACATCTCAAAGTTCTATTAATTTGTTACCCCCAAACCCTGCTTCCTGCTTCCACAGCACATTAGCCTGAGGCAATATTTTGTCCATTATCTGGCATGCTGCTCCTCTACAATCCGTAAATGTGTTTTCCTCCCTTAATGATGTAATATATATCTGCATCAATCAGGACTGCTTTAGTAGCTCACAATGGAAGCCAAACACTCAGAGATTCATTCTTCACACCAGACACAAGAAGAGATAGAGCAGAGGTGCTACAATGACTCTCTTTTTTGGCCCATTATCTTTAGCACATGGTTTATGTACTGCAGTGCACCTTGTGGACCAAAATGGCTGTCTACTGGAGCATGTAAGGGTTCAAGAAGGAAGGAAGGATGTGACAATGCATCAGCTTCTATGTTGGCTCCCCGAGTCTTTCTCTGTATGTCTTCACTTACTAGTGGAGGAAGATGGACATGCTGTCTTTTGGTTTCTGTATGTCCAATCTCTGTCACAGAACTGAGAATAGGCACAAAAGAGATAATAATAATTACTCCTCAAACAATTTCACCATTTCAACTTCCTGTGAAAGGAGTCTCTTAACTGCATGTTAGAATGAAGGTGTCATAGCCTTTGGAGTCAGCCCATTACTTCAACTCTTGGGCAAACCACATATGAGGTTTATCAATTTTTGCCTGCTACTATCTCTGAAATCTTTATCTTAAGTTGGAGACTCTGACAATGTTATTTTAAAGATTTCAATGAAAGATATTGTATACAATATATATTAACCCTTTCATTTAACAATAGCTGATTATAGTTATGCTGTTAGCTTATGCATGCATGGAAGTATTCTGAAATGCTGTAATACTTAAAGTTTATGCTTATTCCAGAGAATAAAAATATTAAAACTCTGTCTATGCTGGCTAATTGCCGAAAAGCATTCAGTTCTTTCTGAATAAACGCAACATCTCAAAGTTCTATTAATTTGTTACCCCCAAACCCTGTTAATATTAATATTTAATTTTATTAATATTTTTCTACCTGTTAGATGGTAAAAGAAAATAGAACAGAGATGTGGTTTCATATGTAAAATATTTGCTGTGCAAGCATGAAGACCTGACTTTGAACCCCAGAACCTACATAAAGTCATGCATTGTAGCACATGTCTGTAATCTCAGGTCTCCTTCAACAAGCTAGGAGACAGAGAAAGGAGAATTGTAAGAAGCTAATGGACCAGCAAGCCTGGAACACATGAAGCATTCAACAACAGCAAAACCTCCTATCTGAAGCAAGATGGGAAGGAAGGACAGACAAGCATGTTGTCTTCTGACCTCCATTGATGCCCATATATACACATATGAACATGTATGCACATACAGGAAAATATCACATACACATACAGACATACACACACAATAAGTATTAAGTGAGACAAAAGCTTTCCTATATTAGATAGGATTCACTGTATCTAGTATGACAGAGAACACATTGGTTTTGCAGAATAAGGAATAAAATAATCTGATCCTCAAACTCTCTTCTTATACACTTCCATAGACCAGCCCTACTGGAAAAGTATGGTTTATATAGCTCTTACACAATTACCTACCAAAGATTAATTTCCTCTATTCATTATTTTTAAAAAAGACTTTACTAATATCTCATTATTTATTGACCAGTTTCCGTAAAAATGAACAATAGGACTTATTACCATTATAGACAAGTTTATTAATAATCCTATCAATGTATTACATTTGCTAATATTTACTCTCTCTCCTTTTCTCTAAATAATCCATATGGTTAAGTAGGAAACTTTCAGAATAATCAGTCTACAAGAATGATAAGTTGCAGACGATATTATATTTAAAGTATATTTCCAACAGCAAAACTATTGAAAATTAAAGTCTATACACTAACTCATCTAATTTAACGAGACTCTGATAGTCCATATTAATATATATTTGGAAATGAAAACAATTGCAAGTTTCTTGAAAAAAAATTCTTCCGTGTCTTCTTTCTGAGTACATCATGTTGCTATCTGCATTCACAGTGACTGACATGAACTGCTTCATTTCCTCCCTAAAATGCCTCCTGTCACATATATCTTTAGCATCTAAGCCATATGGAAATCAATAATGTAAATAGCAAATGCTTAAATAAATAAAAGGATGAAGAGCCTAGGTAGAAATTGCCTGGCAGTACTAAAATGTGCTTCCAGAAGGAGGGAGTCGCCAATCTTATTTCAGATTCTGCTGAGAACTCAAGAGGGATAGCGAGTGAAAAAGAAACAAGGGGGTTGCTGCTCTCTTAGATGAGGACGATTGTGGTGAGTGTGATATAAAAGCCATACCACAACAGACGAGGTCCAAGTGGTCCCTGATGAGATGCAGATTGCAGAGATAGCTGATGATTTGTAAAGGTCTGTGAGAGCAATGGCTCTGAAGCACCAGTGTGCAAGGATGCTCCTGTTGAGTAGGGAACTGGCTAGCAGCAGAGCTGAGGGAGAGCTCATCATACTGCAGCTTTCCAACAAGCTGAAAGGAGATGCAATATGGGGGCAGCACTTCCTTAAGTGAGTTGTAACCATGTAGAAAGAATAGATGCAGATGTGGGCAGTTTCATATTTATTACTGACAATCTGGAATGTTCGTAAATAACTTTATGGGACAGTATTGCATAAAGAATATGAGAATAGCAGACGAGAAATTGTTGAGGGTTTTGAAAGATGTTTGTTTTTAGAGTCAAAGAAATATTTTTAAAAAAATTGAGATCTTAATACTATTAAACTTGAGCCCTACAAAATGGAATAAGAATGTCATAAGAAGAGTCTCATTTAAAATAAGAGCAAGGGCTTAATTGGAACAATGCTTGCTGATCTTGAGAAGGACCAGGTTGGTTCCCAGCCCATCCACTGAGCAGTTCCAACAACCCATAACTCCAACTTCAGGGGACCTGTTACCCTCGTCCTACTCCTGTGTGGTTTCTGCACTCACATACACATACCCACCCATGGACACAAATGCTTACACATAATTTTTAAAGCAAATTTTAAAAATGAAAATAAGAGAAAGTTTTTTAAAAATGAGAAGAGGAAAAATATTGATTGGGTTTTTACAAGGACCAAAATATGTAATGACATACTTGAAGTCTGTTCCGCACTTACTAGAGACTGACTATAAGTGTTACTGGGAATCTCGATTAAACAATGGGACATACAGACCTTCTGATGTTCTCCAAAAGGAAGGAGAAAGAATACTTTACAAATTTTATAAAATTCTTTAAGTGTTCAGACAGAATAAACAAATTCTATGCCAAAGAATACGCACCTGACCTGTTTCAAACTTCTACTCTGCAATGCTAAGTACAACTTCAGTGGAAAATGTAGCTCAATAATTCTACCTAGCCAATTTTACATTCACTGTGTTGTACTAACTAAAAGACACGTATACATAGAAGGGATAAATAAAGGTAGTATCAGCTACAGCTTGAGTATGTCCATCCAATCCACATATTACAAACTTAGTGTCTAATGAAATGGTGTGGGAAGCAGAGAATGGTGGCTGTGCACAGGTCAGGACTGTGGTTCACTCACGGATTGATGTTGCTTTAAAAGTATGCTACACAAGAATTAAGTTTATCATATGTAATGTAGATTTTAAAAATTTAAACAAAGACATAAGAGATACTCACTGCTAACCATTGGTCTGAGTGCGGGAACCCCAATGAAAGAGCTAGGAGAAGGACTGAAGGAGCTGAAGGGGATTGCAACCCCATAGGAAGAACAACATCAACTAACTGGACCACCCAGAGCTCCCAGAGACTAAACCACCAACCAAAGAGTATATGTGGAGGGATCCATGGCTCCAGATACATATGTAGCAGAGAACAGCTTTATCTGACATTAACGGTAGGGGAGGCCCTTGGTCATGTGGAGGCTTGACCCAACAGTGTACGTGATGCTATAGAGATGATGCAGAAGTGGGTGAGTGGGTGGAGGAGAACCCTCATAGAGGCAAAGGGGAGGGGGAGAAGGGGGATGGGATGCCGCATTTATGGAGTGGTAATTGGGAAGGGGATATCATTTGAAATGCTAACAAATAAGATTAGTAATAGAAAAGACACAGGAGAAAAGGAAGAAAGGAAACTGATTGCTATGAAAAATTATAAACGCTCAAAGGCTGAGGAAAGGCAGCAGAAGCAAACCCATGATTGACCATTTGCAGATGTGTAAATACAGTCAATATATTCTTCACAAGGCAAATGTCCTCAGAAATTTTAGCAAGTTTTCATTTATTTTTAATATTTTTAATTTTAAAAATACATATAGGTGTTTTCCTCCATGTATGTTTGTTCACCATACGTGTGTCTGGTCCCCACAGAGGCCAGAAGAGGGCACCCTGGAAGTAGATCAGCACATGGTTGTGAGCAGTCATGTTGGGGTGTTGGGAACTGACCATGAGCACTTTGCAAAAGGAAGTCTTCTCACAACTGAGCAAATCCAGTCCCCTCAGATGAGAAAAAGCCAAGTTTATCTTCCTGCTATTCAGGAAAAAGTCACCTACAAATGTTTTGGTAGGATTTAAAGATGGCCAAAACAGGTGAGTGTTCTAGTCTCATAAGTCTCACTTAAAAACAGGCAACAACACAGTCAAAGTAAAAACTAAGGGGAAACTTTCATAGGCATTGTAGATGACTATATATCTATGTGGATATCAAAATCAGAGCACTGAACATTTGCTAAGGCCTCATTTGAAGGAGACTGAAAAGCCCAGCGCACTCTGATCTCTAGCAGAGCACTCTCATCTCCAGAGAATAGAGAGAACTAGGAAAAGGTCCAGGACATTGCTGCATAACTAAGAGGTCTGGGAATAGAATTAGAACTGAGCAGGAGACAGCACATGCACATGCACACACACACACACACACACACACACACACACACACACAAACACACACATATGCACACGCGCACGCACATACACACACAAAGGAAGAAAGAGCTATGGAAGCTAGTCTCTATAAAATTGAATATCAAGATGACCTAGCTCTATGAAACAAGAAAGGTTGCTAGAAGCTCATCTTGCCCTATGCTGGTGCTCATTGTCATTCATGTTGTGAAGGAACAATTTGCCCAAAGCCTGAAGTTAATGCTCCACACAGGGGAAATCCTATCATGCAGACATTGTCAACTTGTGGATTGATACCCTTTTGGGGGTCAGATCACCCTTTCACAGGGTCACCTAAGAACATAAGAAAACATAGATATTTACATTAAGGTTCATAACAGTAGCAAAATTACAGGTATAAAGTAGCAATGGAATTAATTTTATACTTGAGACTCATCACAACACAAGGAACTGTATTGAGGAGTCACAGTATTAGAAAGATTGAAAAGTCCTGCTGTAGGGGAAACATCTAAATAACAACAAGGAAGCTCACTGTAGCTCTCAAAAGTATTAAAGCTCTTCATTACTTACACACATACAGATATAATATATGTACATATAGGTCACATGTATGTATGCTCTCTCTCACTGCATGTGTGTGTGTGTATATATATATATATATATAATTAGACAGTTTAGATCAAGAGATAAAAGGCAATATGAGAGAAAGACCCAATATCACTGAACTCAGAAAACTTAAAATACATAATATAAATATGATTAAATATCACCCACATCATCAAAAAGATAAAAGGAAGATATTACATCATAAAACAGAGGCAGAATCCATAATTATTAAACAAAAAATTATGAAAAATTATAGGTCAAACCGAAAGTTTTTGGAGAAGTTTTCTAAGATATAAAACAAGAGTGTGAGAAGATTAAAAAATATAAGGAAACATTGAAGAAATGGAAGAACATAGCTCTAAGTGCCCATGTACATTTTTACAAAAGTATAGAAAGACAAAAAACAGGAAACTTAAAGGGAAAGCCATTAATAAAAAGGAAATACTTTAGCTCCAAAGAATGACTTATTCATAAACTAAAATTAGTTACTGAATGTTTATCCAACAGATAAATACATCTAAGACATTAAGATATTAAAATTAATATCTCAATGGACAGGCTATTTCTCATATTTTAAATGCACAATTTCAGATGGATGTGTGGTTAATGTAACTTTTATCAAACATTGTACAAGAGAGAGATTTTAACTTGGCTTTTTAATTTGCTTCTTTCTTACTATGGTAAAGTCAAACACAAATTTACTGAATTAAAATAAATATGAGAAAAGAAAATAAGTTGTTGAATAAACAGTTATATGTTCAAAAACATAAAATCATCCTTACAGAGAAATAAATCCAATTACTGAGCACAAGAACAAATTAGCTTCAGGTTACTTGTCAATCATGTTGTGTTGTAGAAGATAATTCTATACTGTATTCAAAGTCCTGAAAATAAGTGATTTATTCCATACTCAACTGACAATCAAAATGAGGATGAAGACTTAGAAGATGGGCATTGATTATGAGAAGAAAGGAAGACATGCAAGAAAAGGTGGAGCTTCGAACCAGGAAACTGAGAGGAGAACAGAGTCTACATTCAAGAAAAGATGGAAAAAAGGAAAACACACCAACATACAGATTCATTCTTCCTGGGGAATGGGCTGAGCTCAATGTCAAAGGAAGAGGAACTTCCAAGAAAGCCAACATTGAGAGCAAAGTGCTTCAAAGACTTCTAAGAAGATGAATTGAAAGCCTCATCTGGGTTTCTCATTTAAGAATTTGCTGGTTACTCTATATCTTAATAAGCCAATATCAGAGTTAAACAAGGGAACCCAACTGTATCTACACCTTATACATAAATTCATCAGTTTCTCCCTCATCTCATCACTCCTTTGAGCACTGAAAAAGTTAAAATGTGACTTAATTATTCTTAATGAATTTGTTTGTTCTCCGAATTAATTGAACTAACAATTTGGAATCAACAGCTTCTCTAGGTTCTAAATCCTTGAAATATGATAACAGATGCCATAAAAATCCTTTCCTGGAATATAGCAAGGGAATTTCAAGTTTCCTATTCTTAATATACAGAATTTTGGTTTTTACTTTATAGGTGGCCAACTCTAACAAGTTTTCTATATGTCTTATCTAATTAGAGGTGCAGAAAGTTCAATAAGCGTATGGGGACTTGTTAAAGTTTCAATATCATTAATATTTCAGCTTCTGATCTGTAATTGCAATATCAGCTGCAAGTGTTTCCTAAAGCAGTGTTTATGGATATGTGTCCTGTGGCATTTAGTAGTTGCAGAACAAAACTTTTGAATAGGGAAGGAGGTGTTTGTAGTGTTTGATCTTAGGAATGATTCTTCCCAACTTAAATTTGTGTTTTTATAACCATAGAAATCCAAAAATCATCCAGATGCACACAAAAACTCAGTCACATGAGATTAAAATATTAGAAATTGTTCTTGTCTGGAACCAGATGTATGTCCATCTAAATCAGGAAAAAAAATTAGAAACCATAACAATTTACTTCTTACTGAAAAGGAAGATACAGTATTTAAATTGGTGGTTTATTTGTTTCTCTCTCTCTCTCTCTCTCTCTCTCTCTCTCTCTCTCTCTCTCTCTCTCTTTGTGTGTGTGTGTGTGTGTGTGTGTGTGTGTGTGTGCGCATGTGTGAGTACACATGTGGTTTGTGTAGATCAGAAGAAAAACTTTCAAGATGTGTTCTTGAATTCAGGTTGACAGGCTTGGCAGCAAGGCTAAGCCATTTTGCAGTTCTAATCCAGCTGGCAAATCTTGTATGTGTGAAATGGGAATAATGATCCAGGTCTAAGGTATGGAGATCAGTAAGGAGTCAAGCAGGGGGCTGGCGAGATGGCTCAGCGGGTAAGAGCACTGGCTGCTCTTCCAGAAGTCCTGAGTTCAATTCCCAGCAACCACATGGTGGCTCACAACCATCTATAATGGGATCTGACGCCCCCTTCTGGTGTGTCTGAAGACAGGGACAATGTACATATATAAATAAAATAAATCTTTAAAAAAAAAAAGTCAAGTAGGACAAAAGTATGGCATTTCCTCAGCTCCAAATTTTCATACTTTGCTGTATCATGTAGTTCATACCAAGGAGTTTATACAAACAGCTGATTTCATGGCATCGGTTTACCTCTATTGGCTCTCTTGTGTTCAGGACTCGTAAACAATTGAGAAAATTCATTATTTTACACTTCACACCCGTTTATTTTTCTTTACCTGAACACTTAATTCATGTTAAACACACACAGACTCACAAGTATGTGTGGATACACATTTGTGCTGATTTGCACATGTACACACACAAACATCCACGCATGGCAAATCCAAAGCAACACAACAGCAATGCTCCTCTACCTATCCCAACTGAGGCAGGTTTTAACTTCATTAAACCACTGTCGTACGGTGACTGCTGACATGCATCAGGCTCAGAGAGATTCGCTCCTCAAGTATTCACTAAGATTGTTAACAAGAACAGCAACTCTCCTTAGGGGTTCCCCAAAAGCAGCTAATTAAGGGACAAAGGTGGTTCAGATTGTGACAATTACACCTGTAAGGTTCCTGTAGAAACATCCAAATCCCTAACAAACCTATGTTTGGTTGCTTAGTACAAGAAATAAAGAGCTCATCCATTAAAAAAAAATGAGAGGCAGAAACTGTCAACCATTTGAAAAGCTTTAAGAAAATGATCATCCAATTAGTGGCTATGATCAAATCAGGCATGAACTCTCTCTGGATGGCTCCATAATTTTCCTTCTTGCATGGTGTAATTTCATATAGCTCAAATGAACTCGTGAGAGGTAATTCAGTTCCAAACAGTTTTCTCATCACTGCTAATTACACTAATACATAGAAATGCCTCCTACAAGATGCACGAGCCCTTTAAGCCACCTCATTAATGTGATATAATTTTTACCAGAATATATATCAAACCTATTATCACCACAGGTTTTCTTGAGGATTTTTTT
>JADRCD010233527.1:0-23751 GCA_019843815.1 Montemys delectorum | reverse complement strand
TGTATGTAGCAGCTAAATGCTTCAGGATATTTAGCTTAGAGAATGAAGGGCAGAGGATTGACAGGCATTCACTTTCCTAACATTGACTGAGCCTAAAACACATCAGGCAAGATGATGGGGTGCAGAGATGGCTCTGTTCCTACCCTGGCCTCGGAGGCACTTGCAGCCTGCTGGAAGCAACAGACAGCAGACATGAATTGCAATCTGGTCTTGCTGGCTGTCATGAAGTGAGAGGCCAGTGCTGAGGTGGATCCTGGGACTGAGCCAGGAAAGGCCTGAGGCTGCCTCACTGGATAAGTGACAGCTACCTAGCACTGGAAACTAGATAGAAATGTGCCAGGAAAGCCATTGTAGGCTGTCCTTAAACAGGGCCTCTAAAACCACATAGATTGATGGTTTATCCCCTCGAGGTCCAGTTTTCTAAGAATCTGATGGAATGGTGTGGTGGTCTACGCCAGCTATTCCAGTACTTGGGATGCAGATGTAGGAGGGCTTACAACCTTGAGGCTAGCCTCAGCAACATCCTAAGGTCCTTTGTCAACCTCAGCCCACTCTATCCCATTCTTATGAAAAGGGAGATGGCTTCCTGTATTTGAGAAAAGATGTATCATTCAATTACAAACATAATTTTAGAAACCCAGTTTGAAAGAGTTGAGCTAGCTTCCAACTATTGAGATCTAAAACTTGGAGATGGTAGGGAGAATATATTCTCCTTGGGCTGAGGGAGATATAGACATGAATTAGATATCCTGAAAACACACACACCACACACACCACACACCACACACACCACACACACACACACACACACACACACACACACACACCTTCCCAAAACATGAACCAACATAGAATTGTACCATGCATGCACACATAGATAGAACAAAATGAAGTTTGATCTCTGAATTATCAGGAATTTCTAATACCTTTCGCACAATCCTAAACACACAGAATAGTCAAAAGAAGTCTTTATTGTGTTTTGACACATTTATTCCTGGGAATGTATAGAAGCAGAAAAGTGGCGATGCATATAGGAAGAAAGGAATAAGACAAGAATAAGCAAGAGAAGAAAAGGTCAGACTGCTATGCAGTCACAGGATGGCAAGTGCCTAAGCCGAGTTTGTGACAAAGAGCGGTGTAGGCAGAGATGTGAGGGGGAGAGACAGAAGCTCACACCGCCACCGCTGCAAAATCCTGGTGCAAAAATGTAGGAGCATATAATGCAACTCCAAATAACATGGTGCTCATGAAGCTGGTCCAGATTCTTGTCTCTTGGCCATGTGCTAGGAGGCTAGAATTATGTTCTAGTCTTACACAAGTGCATTGTGGGAACTTGGGGGCAAGGGGATGGGGGCGGGACATAGTGGGATGTAAATCAAGGGCCATGGGATCCCCCTAACAGCTGACCTGCATAGATGCCTGTCTGCCTATCATCAGACCTAGAAACTAGGTCTGGGGGACCAGACTGGGGGAGACTAGGAGACATGCAGAGAAAAAAAAAGGAGAGGAGAGGGGAGGGGCGAGGATGGGGAGGAGAGATCAATAGAAGAGACAGGAGAGGGAGACAGGGAAAGGGAGGAGAGGGGAGGGAATGGAGGAAGAAATGGAGGGAGGAGGAAGGAAGCCAGAATAACAGAAAGAATCTCGCCCATCTAGATAGCTTGGAATTCCTCCTAGGCTGCAGCATCCTTGGTTGGCACTGAAGTTAATCACCTCCACACTGAATGTCTGCATCCCTTGGTGCCTGGACCAGAAACATGTTCTTTGTGAGGACTAGTTTTCATTGGCAGGGTTTGCACCACCTTCCCTAACTCAGTGTTCCTGGCCGTGGGAAACTCTCCTCGCTCCGCTTTGTCTGCCCCTTGGCTAACATGAGTTGTGTCTGGCTGGTCTCCAGTGGTCTCCGGGCCTCTTTGATAATTTTCTCAACTTCCTCAAGAGGGTGTCCATGTGTCCATAGACCACAATTCAAAAATTTGACCACAGATGGGTTAAGATGCTCAGAGTGGTTGTTCTTCCTGCTTCCCAAGTCCTGGTCTTCAGTTCCAGCTGGGCAGAACCTTCAAGAATGTGCTTCCCGTTGCCTTTTCTGCCCGGAATCTTTCCCTGATCTCTGCTTACCCGTTCTCAACTCTCAAATCATTATTCAAAGAGGATGTTTACCAAGTGTGTTCTCATCAGGAACACACGGCCAGAGTCTCTGCATGTGACTACTTTCTCCCACGAGCTCTTTTCTCAGTGTATGAGGAAGGGGCTGTGGGGAATGCACATGCTCAGACAAATGCTTACAGAATTGAGATGCATATTCGTGATTCAAGCCTCATTGACGCTCTAATCTAAACCAGGATAACATATGTGCAACCCTGTTTTGCTCACTAATGGGCACCTCGGCATAAGTACAAAGGATCCATTTGCTTCCTAAAGAGCTTTGTTTTATTTAATTATTTTGAAAGTCAATCATATCTATAATAAGATGAATAGAACTCATATTCCTTAACAACCCCCACCACCCCATTCATTCAATAGAGCTTGTCCGTCAAGACAGAAAGACATGCAATGGTCCGTGGTACCGGCAGGACTCAGAGTCCAAAGGATGCTCAGCCTTGGTTGAAGTTGCCACTGCTGTTCAGAGAGGCGCACTGCACCTGGGATGGCCTTAGTTGGCTTAGCTGCTTTGCAGATATTTTCTTTGATGATTGCCTACGTGTATACAATATATTCTGATTATATTTACACCTGGATACGCCCTCAGCCCATCCCCCTCCCAGCTTCGTTTCTGAAAGGAAGTAAGCCACAGATTCCAATTAGTGCTACCCAGATGTACGTTGCTCCAGGGCCATCCAGGGAAGCATGGGCAACCTGTGTATGGCCATGCTGCCAAAGAAAGGGTGTGCCCCTCTCCCAACAGCCATTAACTTCTGACAGGACAGCTCTTCAGCTAGCAATGGGGCTTTGGAAGCCCCTCCCACCTCTGTGCTGGAATTTTGACTGACTTGGTTTTGTGCAGGCAACCGCAGCCATTATGAGTTCAAAGACGCGCCTGCCATATAATGCCCAAAGACAGACTTTCACAGTGCTCCTCACCCTCCTCTGGCTTCTACATTCTCTCTGCCCTCTCTTGCACGATGTTCCCTGTTGGCTCAGATTTAGAAGCTACCAGTCTCAAATGGACCCACTGCTTCTCACCTCTGGTCAGAACCCACTCATCTCATAGCCAGAAAGCAAAAGGAAGAAGAAGAAAACAGGCTTCCACACGCCCAACTCAAGGACAGGATTAGAGACCTGCCACTGAAAGTTCCCACCCCTGCCCGGTAGCCCCTCTGTGAAACAAGCTGTGGGGAGTGCACCTAAAGCTGGAGCATCTTGCTAAAATCACTCCAAAGGCAAAGCTGGACTCTGCCCTCACAGAGAAGCATCAACTTTTCCTTTGGAAACAGTTCTCTTCTCAGAGCCTTTCCACACTGGCTAGACCAAAGCAGAAGAGTCTTGGTTGTCATTCAGCTGGTATGCTGTTTTCACCCCTTAGAAACACATTTCCATGTACTTAGGAAACTCACTGGATCCATCATCCTGCTCCCAAGTACTCTATCCAGAGGCCATGCCGGAACTTCTGCCTCATCCCATCAGATTCCACAAGGCCCTGTCATGGGAGGCTTTTTCTTCTTTGTGTTGCTTTATAGCTCTTCATAGGAGCATCACACTGAACTCTGAAGGTATGATATGATTACATTGGAATTTGGATCAATATACACAGAGATCCATCTTTTCACAGTCCTGCTCTCCCACAGACAGGTTGATAATGCCCCTAATCACCTCCCTCAATCTTTCCTTAAGAAAGACAGATGAAGAGCAGGAGTCCATTTACTTTATAACTACAGGCACCTGTGAGTTCTGTATTTTATTTTTTATTTATTTATTTTGGTCAGTTACATGACCTCACCTCCAGCTCTGTTTCCAGACCTATCATGTACAAAATCATGACACTCTGACTTCGGAGGCAGATCAAGTAAGAGCACACGTTTGGTCCATCCCCATCTCGACAGTGACATCCATGGCCGGATACCTAAAGGTTGATACGATTTGACTCAAAAGGACTTACAGAAAGAAAGAAAGACTTAAAGTTTTCCTTCTGCCCATTAAGCTACACAACTGTTCATGCATTTACCTTCCTTACCTGCAAATGGAAAAGCATTTCCCCTTATAAATATCCATCAAATGGGGCAATGTGTGTAAGATGTTAATCCTCATTGTGTACTTGGTTAGATAGGAATCACCTAGAAATCTCATCTCCGAGGGTTATCTGGGAGGGCAACACTGTTCCATGGGCTGCAGCAACAAACTGACTAGTGGGAGCAAGCTGAGTCACAATATAACCATCCACCTGGTGTTCCAGTTGCCCCCACCATGATGGACTGTACTCTCAAACCAGGAGTCAAAATGAACCCTTCCTTCCTCCCTCCCTCTCATCCAGTGTTTTGTCCCAGCAACAAAAGAGTAGCTAGTGCTCGGTACTTGATAAATTGTCAGTGGGTGATGGCCATCTCGACTAACTTCTGCAAGGCATGCTCAGCATGCTTAATTTACTATAGAAAACTAAATGTTCCACCCGTTCCATTTAAGTGAGACTGGACTGGGAGACTGTAAAAGTAAGATTCAGCCCTGCCTTACTTATTGCCATATAATGAGCATTTTGCACAATTTCATTGTTTCATATCTCGCTGTAGAACTGGATCAAAATGGCCTTTGTTCTTCTAGGACAATTCCTCATGGACATACCTAGGTTTTGCCACTAGCTGTGGCCCTGAGACCACCTTCTCTCTAGGACTTAGTTTCCTAGTCTCTTAAGAAAGGAGCAATGAGTTCTGGACCCCAGGATAAAAGTCTTTGACTGTGAAGTCAATCATGCTTTGACTCAAGGTCTCAGGCTACGAACAGTACCCATCACCTATGAATTCTGTCATCCGTGGGATACTTAGCTTCTGACAGAACTACAGAGAGGGAACTTGGTGCATGGAACATATTGTCAAACACGAGGCATATGGGAGCTCGGGTAAGATTTGTTGATGTTCCCTGTGTTCATTTCAGTCGCCTCGGAGAAGATCATTTATATTGTACTGGCCATTGGGGTGCTTTACCACAAAAATGAAATAAGTGAAAGAACTTACTGTACTCAGAAAAACATGGTTGAAATTGTCTTTTCTGTACAATTTTTCTCATTTTAAAATGTTCAACCCTATTTAGGGTTGGAGTGTGTAGTGGCTATTCCTGGTTGTCAACTTGACTACGTCTGAAATGAATTACAATCCAGAATTAGAAGGCTCACCTGTGGCCCTAATCTGGAGGCTGAGAGATACAAGTTTCTGACCTGAATCTTGGCATAGAGACCTTGAGGAATAGTGGCTACGAATCCCATAGGATTAACATAGAAAGCTCTGAGTTCAAGGTCATCCGGGGTTAAAGGTGTGGTGGCACACACCTTTAACCTGGGCCACACTTTCTGCTGGAGACATATATAAGGACATTGAAAGAAGGAAGGCTCTCTCTGCTTCGCCTACTTGCCTTGTAGGACTGAGCAATTGCTAGATCCTTAGACTTCCATTCACAGCTGCTGCCGCGACTGTTGTTGGGAGTTGATTGTTGGGAATTAGACTACAAACTATAAGTCATCAATAAATCCCTTTACTACATAAAAACTAAGTTCTGTAACTCTAAAAAAACCCTAACTAAGACAGAGTGCTAGGGTCAAACCTAGGGGAGTCCTTCATGCTAGATGCAAGTATTCTACCATTGACCTATACCCCTAGTGGTTTCTTTTGTCTATTAAAGTATACAACATGCACAAGTGTGTATACATGTACATGTACATACATGCATAAATGTTTCAAATGAAGCATGTTCTGCTTATCATAGCACAGTTGAGAAATGTTGAGTCATAATGGCACATAACTACAATCACAGCCCTGGGGAGGTTGGGGTAGAAGGATCATGGTTTGAGGCCACAGTGAGGCCCTTTCTCCATACCCTACAGAAATACCATTTATGGCCTAGTACTATCCCCAAGGAACTTATCAGCCAAGTGAACGTTTAAACATTGGAACCACAATCATAAAATATAATCTTTCAAAATGTCTTGAGAAGCCCCGCCCCCCCAAAAGAGATGAGATTTGAGGTGGCTCTTAAAGAATGGAACGTGTTTCGAGAGGAGTGAGGAGGGTACGGATGGTAGTCTGAGAAAGGTGAAGGTGTTTGAGGAGCTGTCCCTCCAACAAGCCTTGGCTGAGGTTTGTACCAGGCTGTCCAGGATTGCAAAAATGAATGTGGTAGGACTGATGCCTTTGAGGAGCACAGAGTCTAAGCAAAGATGGTGAGTCCTAGAGACAAACCAAGACAGGAGCTGCAACAGAAGAGCCGAAGAGCCTGGCGAAGCTGGAAGAGCACAAGAGAGATGCAGCACCCTGCATGGTGTTGGGGGGTGGGGCAGGAAAGACATCACCAGACAAGGGACACACACATAGAGCTTTGCAACCGAGCAGGTCAGTCCTGGGGACTGGAAACAATAATAGCATTCCCAGCACAGAGAATGAGGTAGGGAAAGGAATATTCTAGCTTAAGGTTGAAATGTAGCTTCTCTGGACCAGCTCTAAATTAACCTTTCATGTCTAGTTTTTATGCTTTGTCTTCATGATGAGTTTAATATTGACCATCCGCTTCCCTGTCCCTGACTGTAATGTAACACCATAGCAGTAGGTACTCTGGCCATTTTGTTCCATGCCTAGGAACAGTTGATACTCAGTGAGAATTTGGTGATGGCCAGAGCAGTGTCTGACTAACAGTCCTATATCTTCTGACCCCAAAGGAGCCTATGCCCAGGCAAGGTAGATATGGTAGAGGAGAGAGAGCCTGTGGTCAGTAGTGGCTACCACTGTTCACTATGGGTCAGAAGGCAAGAAAAGGGGGTCAGCTAATACTCACAGCCAATGGAGAATGCACCAATGAAAAGAGATCAGTTTTGCTCATATGAGGGCTTCCTGGCACATTCAGAGAGACAAATCCCTCTCTGTTCTTCTTGCCCAGTCCCACAGCCTCTATACTTATGAGGTAATTTGAATTCTAGTATCCCATCCAAACATGTGCATGCTATGGATGCCGAGTAATCTTCTGGAGACATTTACAGAAAATGAGGATCAGAAGTGGAAGTGATGGGGCTAGGGAAGGATGTACCTTGAAAGGCCCACCCCTAGTGACCTGCCTCCTACAACTACCTCCTATGCGCCAATTCAGCTATGAATTCCTCAATCGATGAGCCTGATGATGACGTTAACTCCTTAGCAATCCATCCACCTGTCAATGGAGCCACCATCTTAAGAACAGGCCTTCAACATAGGAGCCTCTTTGGGAATATATTGATATTATTGCTATGGCCCAAATAGCCAATGAGAAGCCATTAAAGGAGGATGGGTTTGTTTGGGCTTACAATTTGGAGAGGGTATTGGTGACAGGGAAGTGAGTAGCTAGTGATATTATATTTCAGTCAGGAAGTGAAATGCTAGAGAGGTAATAGAGCCAGACTATAAAACTTCAAGGCCCAACCCCAGTGGGCCTCTTCCCTCATTGAAGCTCTTTCCCCTAAAGGTACTAGAACTTTCCAAATGGCGCCATCAGCTGGGAGCCAACTGTTCAAACACATGTGCCTCTGAGGGACATTTTATATTCAAATCACTGCAGGGAGGCACTGTTATACCCCAAAAAGACACAATCTACAAAACCTTGTCGTTCCCTTAAATATAAAGAGAGAAGCTCTCACATAAAGTGTTCTTACCACAAGAATGTAAAGTACATTTAAAAAAAAAACTTAACTCACTTCCTGCATAGGCTAGCATCAGACATGGCTGATTCTGTTCCCCCACCACTTCTGATCCCCACTTCTTTCTGTCCTCTCAGTAGCCATCTCTGGTATAAAAGAGAGCAACAGAGCAAGATCCTAAAGCACATAGTTTTAAGGGTAACGAGGTAATCCAGAACACAGTGGGCTGTGGAAACAAAGGGACAGCGAAGTAGCTACTGGCCGTGACTCGGACATCCCATTGGCAGATGGGATTCTCTTTTCCAGGTATATAAATCCATGACTAAGAGTAAGCAGTCCAAAGAACATAACTTAATGTAGGATAATGACCATGTTGAGCCCATGGGTATCTTAACAAGGGCTTCCATGTTATTATAGCATTTCAGTTTCCAAGAAAAACTTCACGCAGCCAGATCAGCCACAGCTGGCCACTCGTTGCTGATTTTCATGTTCATTTATATGAACATCCTTCTCCATGAAAAACTTCCTTAACGCTCAGGGTCTATGGCCAGGAGTGCCATTTAGAAAGCCTAAACCACACTGTAGTCTCCACAGAGTCAGACCATTTGCCCTCAGAGGTAGGCTCGTGCATTGGGGGTTCTGGAGGATCACTGCTCTAGCACCTCCTGCAAGTGGGGTGTCCAGGAAGGGTCATGCTGGGTGGGTCTCCCTGGTTCTTCTGGAATTGGACAGCAGTAAACTCTCCTGTCTCTGCTTCCACGCAGAGCCATGGAGGCCCCACAACCAAGAAGCCAGCCTCTTCTTCCAGAGTATGTTCACGTGCCCAGGTATCTTCCCCCGGCACACCCTTCAGATCTGCCCTGGCCCAGACCCTGACACTCCACAAACAAAGAGAAAGTCACACTCTAGATACCTGTGGACAGATCAGAGCTGTGCCCAGAGAGGCTATGACATCATGGAGCCCTGTCTCCTGCAGCAACTGCTTGTTATCGGGTCCCTTGCCAGAGAGAAGTCAGATCTTAATCTTCCAAGCTGGTTTTGTCAAAGGTGTGGCAGAGCCAAGCAAAGGGCAGCCGGGACAAAGTGCACCATGTTCCATTAGCCCTGCTACAGTAAGTGTTTCTCTAGGCAGGAAACTAGCCGGAAGCATCTTGGCAAACGACCCCGGAAGGAATGAGATGGGGGTGGAAAGACAGAGTCACCTTCGAGAGTGCTTCTTCCAGGCGGAGGGGTTGGGTGGATACAAGCCAACTGACCATCACAGAGAGTTCAAAGGCTGAATTAAGAGGTTCAAAGGCTGAATTAAGAGGTTCGTTCAGTTCTCAAGGCTTCTCCTTTACGGATAACAGCCAAGAGAAAAGGACATAGACCAGGAGTCAGAGGGATCAGGCTTGAGTCCTGGCCTTGTGGACTGCTAACTGGTTCACTTTAAAATGTACATGCTAGGAGAAATGGTTCAACAGTTAAGAGCACTGACTGCTTTTCCAGAGGTCCCAAGTTCAATTCCTAGCAACCACATGGTAGCTCACAGCCATCTGTAATGGGATCCAATGCCCTCGTCGTCTGGTGTGTCTGAAAACAGCTACAATCTACTCAGATGAATAAAATGAATAAATCTTTTTTAAAAATGCACATGCTATAAGGACTATATTTGGGAATGGTGTGATCTTCGTTACCCTGGACTTTGTTGCCAGTGGGCTACAAACATCTCTAGATAGAAAGAGTTGAGGGGAGACATGAGTTGCCAGGACTGGGGCTAGACTCTAATAGAATATTTTCCCAGGAGGGGGAAAAAAAAACCAGCCTTCCTCCTAGGAACAAAAGCCCAAGAGCCAAACTAATGAGGCCCAGGGCAGTAGACATCTGTCTCCATCTCCGATTCCATTCCTACTTCAGCTACTCTGCTGCGGTCCCTATCACTGGCATTCACTGAGTTCCACAATGCTCTCCTTCTGCGTTTACGATCAACTTGTCCCAGATGGGCTGTCCAAGGGCTGACGGAAGGCATCTGAGTAGAGTGGCAGAGCCCAGTACAGCCTCTGGCATTTGTCCACAAAAGTGCTGGGATGCCGGGGGCTACAGGGAGGCAGGCAGGCAGGCTCCTGTGTCCAGCTTCTATGCAGGTTCCAGGGATTCAAACCTAGGTCACCATGTTTGCATGACAAGCTCTTTACTCACTGAGGCATGTCCTCATCTCTCTCTTTCTTAATTTTAACTCAGGCCCCAAGATAGATTCATTTACTCAGAACACCTGCATGAACAGTCCTCTATGCGAAAAAAGAAAGGAAATAAAGCTAAAATGAAAGGAAATTGGAATATACATTAAGAACATTGGCACGAGAAGAAATCCTTCCTGAAAATTTTTAGCATTTTTCTTCCTTAAAAAGAAAGCCAGACCATAAAGCAAAACACACTTGTTAACAAACAAAAAGCTCAGATATCTAACATGTCAGCTTTTTCTAAGACAAGCTAACATTTTGCTCTGTCGGCTTTTCCTAATGCAAACATTTTATTTTTCCCAAGTCCTCACTGTGGGAAAAACATTTCCATATCCATCTCTCTGTGGCCCCAGGGTTTCCCTGGGCAGTGAAGTATGCACTTGGTGGTTTCCGAGGCGCTGGCTCCTTCATTTTGCCTACCGCAGCAGATCTTTACAAATGAAAATTTCCAGGCATCCCGCCTCTAAAACACGCCTGTGAGTTAGATGATGTAGAATCTTCTCGGTCCTGACAACTGTCATCCCCCATTCAGCCAGCTGCAACTGTGCCCCAGTGAAGGGACAAATGAAAGATGGCTGGACCTTTTTATTGTGTTGGTTAGGTACCAACAGCCTAATCCCTACAGACCTACAGTCTATGGATGTCTGCTCGTTTGTTCTCATTAAACTGGTCTCTAGGCTGTTGCTATGTTTGGGATAATATTGAACTATATGGGAAGGAAGGGCTTTGGCTTCTGTCAGGCATCAGTCTAGGCCTCCTGAGGTGGCTGCTGCATTCTGGCCCCAGAAGCCAGATCTGCATCATAGAATTTTGCTCTTGGCTCACCTAGAGCCAGCCTAGTACTGCTGGCTTCTGTTCTGGGGGTCACTTACTGGCTTGGTCTCAACCTTTCAGGCTATATGGTCCCTCCACCCCAGCCCTACATGGGCTCCAGGCAAGTTGTGGTCCTTTCCTAAGTGTGTTAACTGATCCAACAAATCGGAAGAGAGGTGTCACAGAGGTGTAGCTCAAAACCAATATATACATGGAGGTATATACTAGTGTGCAAGTATTTACTTTTAGTAAAGGTGACATTAGAACTGAGGGCAGGACTGGAAAGAGGAAGCATGACTTTCTAAATTTTAGTTTATATGTATTTTATTTATTACTTTCTCAGTTGCTAAGTATGTGTTCTCCCTCTGTGTTACATGGTCAGCCCCAGAATCCACAGTGTCAATGACTGACTTGTGGCGGTTGAATTTAATTGATAGGATAGCTCTTGCTGTGGTTGTCAAATGACCCTTGGTCTCTCCAGAGCTCTGACTTATTGCTAGCAGCATCTCAGTTGGACCATTAAGACTGTGACCATTGTCTGTGAAATGGCCCCAGGGGCGCCTCTGCTAGGGTATGGTGATTCTATAGTGTGGTAAACTTGAGCTGCCTCCAGTGGATGACTGACAACTTGCAGTGGGCAAAAGGGTAGCATTTCCGGTTCCTATTTGGTGGCCCGATAATGCACAGGCGAGGACGCGTTCTAGCAATGTGATATCTGAGTTGGAAATTTTCCTTTGCTTCCTTTAGCCGTTTCTGAAATAGAGCGAACCTGAAGGCGGCCAGGCGCGCCTGCCCGAGTATGCCTCCTGAGGTTCCCTCCGCAGGCCTGTCAGCTGAGGACAGCGTGACAGACTTGATTAACGATATCCATACATGGGATGTTGCCTGCTGAGTTTCGAGGGCTCCGTGGGATTTTAGTTAATGCCGAGCAAAATGTTAAAGAGGGTGGCAAGCAAGGTGGTTCGGTGGATTAAAGTGTTGGCTCTGTAAGCCTGGTAGCCTTAGTTCCACGCCTAGAAACCGCAGAAAGGCGGAAGGTAAGAAGCAGTACAAAGTGTGGTCTTCTACCTGTCACTCTCACTGTGGCACAGATGTGCCCTTACAGACACATCATACACACACACACTAATAAACAGACATATGGTGGACTTATGGGTACGTGTGTGTGCCTCTGGTCACAATGGGCGTTGATCTTTTCACTGCTTAGGGTGTCCTGTGTTTGCTTCTGTGGCATGTTAATGTATAGAGACTGTGGTTCCCTTGATGAGATTAACTTCAACACATTCAGTGTGGGTTCCCTTAATTTGACTGATGGACCATGTGCTCCTTCCAGAGCCATATCGACCTAGCACAGCGGCTGTGCACACTCACTTCTTACTCTTGTCTTACAGGCTCTGTGGTTACCCTCCCTTTTACGATGAAAATGACTCGAAGCTGTTTGAACAGATCCTCAAGGCAGAATATGAGTTTGATTCCCCCTACTGGGATGATATCTCTGACTCTGGTGGGTATTCTGTGGTCTTCATAGCCTGACAACCCAACGTAGAGGTTCAAGAATCCCGGGGCTCAGAACGGTCCTGAGGCTTTGGTCTTCTTCCGCTGGGGTTACTGTCATAAAATACCACAGGCTGTGTAGCTTAAATGCCAGACATTTATTTTGCGCAGTTCTGAAGGCTGGAAGTACAGGATCAAATACACTGCACGTCTGATGAGGGCTTGCTTTCTAATTCATAGGCAGCTGTCTCCTTGGAATGTTTGCACATGAAGGGGGAGTCAAGGTCTTCTGGGTCTCTTTCATAAGGACACTCTTACCAGGCGGGGGGGGGGGGGTGACGCACGCCTTTAATCCCAGCACTTGGGAGGCAGAGGCAGGCAGATTTCTGAGTTCGAGGCCAGCCTGGTCTGCAGAGTGAGTTCCGGGACAGCCAGGGCTACACAGAGAAACCCTGTCTCGGGGAAAAAAAAAAAAAAAAAGGACACTCTTGCCTTTCATGAGAGCCCCTCCTACAGGACCCTAAGCACTTCCCAGTGATCCATTTCAGATGTCCTCATCATGAAGATAGGACCTCAGCAAAAGAACTGTGGTCTCCACAAGCCTTGAGTCTGTGGTCGCTCCTGGGGAAGCTTTTTGAGCAAGCTATATCTTTAGGCTTGGCTTGGAGGACAAGCTTGCTACATAAAGCCAAGGGATGTGGACCCCCTCATCTACTTCTTCCTGATATGAGTGCTTGAGTAGTGAAATATTATTAGCTAGCAGTGGATGGGTACCAAGCAGGAGCTGAACACATTAGAAGCCTGGACACAGGCTCACACACCCAGTCCTCAGGATGGCCCAGGAGAAAAGGCATTTATATTATTGATATGTGACCAATAATAGAAACAAGGGCCCCAGGGATAAGTAAAGTAACCTGCCTTATTTTATGGAGTCAGTACATAGCAGAGCTGGGACCATAAACCCCAGCTTTCCTGGAACCTACATTTTTATGACAAGACCCTGTTTGTGAAGTCACGTGGCCTTGGTGAAACATCCTTGCCTAGAGCAGTCGTGGTTCTCATGACAGGGCTTCCTTGGCTGAGGTCGTGATTTTATGCTCTAAAGCCCACATTGGGGCCACAATGCACCACACATAAATGCTTTCAGAGAAGCTCATCAGCCTTTCCAGAGGGTAAAGGCCAAAGCCAAGCCTAGGTGAGGTGTCGAGAACTGTAGAAGGAAGAAGGGAGGCGAGTGGCCCTCTCTGTTAATCTGTTCACCCAGATCATTTTTATGATTTGTGAAATTTGCCCCTAATCCCTTTGCCCACTCCCTCAACCTTCTAAATCCTGGGTCCGGGACACTATTCTACAGGTTGCTCAAACAAACCCCCGAAAGGAATTTTGGACTTCTGAGCTTGGAAGCCAGCGGTTTCCTCCAGAAGCTGAGACCCATGTGCGACAAGCTGCCATTACAGGGCAGCGGGGTCCAAGCTGGCATATCAGCTGTGGGCTCTATGGCCCTGGCCCTCCCATTCTCGCTGGCCTTCGCTCAGCTTCGAGCCGTCTGTGGTGACCACGCCCCAGGATACATCTAGCCGTTGCTCTCTAGCTCCTAACTCCCTGGGGTGACAGCTCAAGTGTGATGCCCATTCTCCTCTGAGTATACCCAACAAAGCACCCGGGGGGGGGGGGGGCTTCGCTCGCAGCTCCTCGTGAGCTTACTGGAACCAGTGATGTCTATAACACATTCAGGGGACGTCTCCAAAGCCTCTCTCGGAAGCAATGGTGAATGGAAGAGGCAGGCAATTATGGAGATTATTTCCTTTTTTCTCTAAACCAAGGTATCCTTAGTAGCTAACAGAAAAGACCTTAGAGCCAAAAGCCGGGGTCCCAGCCTGGCTCTGCCACCTCTCCATTCACTGGGTTCCCCTCAGAGTGCCAGCTGTGCTTTTATCTGAGTACTGGTGTCTTTTGTGTTCAGGGTATAATAGGGATGGTAAAAAGCCTGTCTCCTATTTTTAATGATACACAGGCTTAAAACACAAGGGTGTGTCCAAGTCATCCCACTTCAAACCTAAAAGTGATGCTGTTCCCTCTGCTTTGTCTTTGAACAGCAAAAGACTTCATTCGGAATCTGATGGAGAAAGACCCAAATAAAAGATACACCTGCGAGCAGGCAGCTCGACACCCATGGTAAGAAACATGGCCATGCCTCCCGCCCCCACTGCAGACTTTCTGCCGACTCCTCTTACTCATGGAAACACCCAAGTGTTCGCTCCATCGCACCCTGGCACACTTCCTCATCTCCTAAGCCAGTGTCGGCACCTTTTGATGCCCTCAAGATGCAGTCTGTGATACACTCAGAAGGATGTAAAAGGCAGTTAGCTTTTCATCGTCTAGGCGGTTCCGAGAATCACTTTTGCCAAAGGAAAATGCCCAGTGAGGCATTAGGATTGGATGGATTCTACTCCTTGGCAGTAGTTACATATAATTCCTCTTTCAGGTGATATCTTTTCCTAGTTAGTGTTTCTTTAACTGTAACTCGATGGTGCTCTACGGCTTCCCACAGGCTATCTGTGTGTGTCTGTCATGAGGTTGGAACCCAAGTTCACTGACAGCTAGTGTGACGTTGGGTTTACACTTGGCTTGCTAAGTCTCAGCTTTCTCACTTTTAATTGAGAGTAGCATGGCTAATTTACTGACTTAATGTAAGAGATGGGGGAATACATACACATAAAGAGAGTCGTGGGTCCAGACAGAGGAAATGTCTGCTTCGCTACAGACCCTTGAGCATCTGCCTGGAAACAAATGCTCGAGTAGAAAAAGATAACCTGCAGGCTAGTTAGGTTTCTGTTGCCATAACAAAACACCTAAGGTGGATGCAAAAGGACAGAGTGTCTCTTGTGGCTCACAGTTTTCGAGGTTTCAGGTGGTGCTGTTGTGGTGGGATGGGGCCTCTGGCGAGCAGCAGGAATCCATGGTAGAGCAAGAAGCAAGCCCACCTTGTGGTAGTCAGGAAACAAGAGAAAGAGGTCAGTATGTCATAGTCTTTTCAAGGGCACCTCCATGACCTAAAAATCTCCCATTAGGTCCAACCTCATGAAGATTCCATCACCTTGTTATAATGCCAAGCTAAGGACTAAACTTTTAACACCGAGACCTTTGAACGTATTTGACATGTAAACTATAGTGCCCAGCATAACAAACATAGAAGCCTTGGGGTGGGGGAGGGCTCAGTGGTAGATTCCTTCCCTAGTATGTACAAGGCTTTGGCTCTACTCCCCCAGCACACACCACACACACACACACACACACACACACACACACACACACACACCGTGCACCCATGCATGCACCCATGTGCTCACGACCTTAATTCAGGAGAAAGTTCTCTTAAGGAGCACTATAGAGGACTGTCCTGTATTTGGCCTGTCCTCCTCCACAGCACCTCCTCCAGGCCATTAACCCTCTGCAGGAGACCTGCTTAGAAGCACTGTGGTAGCCCAGTGTCACAGCATTTTAATTCAACACTCCTGCCTGGCTTTTGTTGAGTCTATTTTGTGTTCCAGGAACTCTGGGGATGGCTTTGAAGTATTCTCTCCCTTTTTTTTCTACAATAACCCTGGGAGGTAGGTTTTCTGTTCACTCCAGAGATAAGGAAATAGTAACTGAGTAAAGACACCGCAGCCAGCTAATGGCAAAGCCAGGGCTCTAGCCAGAAAGGTCAGACTCCACAGTGAACGCTCTTCATTGTATAAAGGAGATGGGCAAGAGCAGAGGGTAGGGAAGCAAGGGAAGTGTTTTCTGGAAAGGTGAACAGTTTTGATTGGATGTCATTGAGATGTTTGTTAGTAAACTTGGATAGTGGGTCCATTTATCTGATAACACTTAGTGGGTCAATGTATATGATGACAACACAGTAAATTTTCTTTATGTTACACACAATAGGCCTTTAAAGGCATCAGACTTTTGGGATTATCTTATAGAGAGGGAGGGAACTGCCCGGCTTCTTCATGCTCCTCCAATAATCTATTCCTACTCTGTAGAAAGTGTAGAAGACAGCTTAAAGTCTGCTCTCCATTTTAAAAAGTTTTTAAATTTTTTTTAAAGATTTGTTCTTTTTAATTATATGTATGTGTGTGGGTCTGCATATGGGTATACACATATGCATGGAGATACTTATGACAACCAAAAGAGGGCATCAGATCCCTGTGGAGCTGGATTTACAGGCAGTTAAGATCCACCTGATTTGGGTGCTGGGAACTGAACCCAGGTCCTCTGCAGGAGGAGCAATGTGTGCTGTTAACGACTGAACCATCTCTCTAGCCCTTTAACAAAAGTTTTGTTAGCATATATTAATTAATTATGTATAATAATAGGCTTCATTATGATATGTGAGTGTAATGAACTCGGATCACACTCACTCCTATTACTGCCCTTGTTCCCTCTTCTCCCTCTGGTCTCCTTCTTCACACTAGTTCTCCTTCTATAGCATTGTCACATACATAGGCATGTGCATGCTTGTGTGTATGTGTGTGTGTGTGTGTGTGTATGTGTGAGAGAGAGAGAGAGAAAGACAGAGAGAGAGACAGAGAGAGACAGAGAGAGAGAGAGAGAGAGAGAGAGAGAGAGAGAGAGAGAGAGCGCTAACAAGTTTAGTTAGGTTTGCTTACAAAAGTGTGGGTAAGGAGTTATTGACCAAACCAGCTCAGTCAGTCAACAGGTTCTCCTGGGTAGGAGTGAGGATTAAAAAGAAAAAAGACAATTAGACAACATTGTAGCATGACCCCAGCCAGTTCTGAGGCTGAGGAGGGTTTATTCCCCACCCCCCAATCTGTTTTTATACCATTTTAATTACATGCAAGTAATAAGGTCAATTCTAGGTTGAAGATCAAGCAATACAATAAACACAATTAGTCAAGGAACAAGCAAGGCAACAAAGTCCAATGATCACTCCTGGGATCACTGTTTCTAAGGGCTTATCAGATTGACCAAGATATCTGAGCCTACTTCCCGGTCCTAGCCCAAAATCAGATTCTTGCCTGAATCCTACTTCTTTATTCTAGCCTAGAATTAGATTCCTGCCTGAGCTTACTTCCTTGTCCTGGCCCAATGTCAGATTCCTGGCAAGCAGTCCCAAAAGCTCTCCACCAGTTATTTACACAGGCAGCTTACGCGTGGATACAGCACTGAGGAAAATGTTTCCCCCTCCCCCAGCAACCGTTTACTGCCTGTAGATCCTCAGGGAGGGATGAAGCCTCCTGAGTCCCTTCCCTCCCTGGGGAAAGCTAGTCTGTCTCTTTTGGAAAAACCAAGCTAAGGTCTCTTCCTTGGGACTTCGGGAGAGTAGAGTTGCCCCAACTGGATCTGATGTCGAGCCTCGTGTTTGACTGGAAGAGGGTTGCTCCCGGGAGGGAGCAGAGCTCCAAGCAAGATGAGAACCTGGGCCCAGAATATTTCTAAACATGGAATGTCCAGGATTGAACCACAGCACTTGGTGTTCCTTGATATCGTTGAGCGAAAGAAGGCAGGCAGGAAATGAATCGAGGAGCGAGGGTGAGGATTAGTGGGGATCTGGCCTGGTGTCATCTCTTACGACCTGGACAGTTAAATGCTAAACCCTTTGGGCATCCTCCATAGAATCTAGACCAAAATGATAACACATATCCTGACGGGATTTTCAAGGAACTAATTAAGATAAGACATGTAACAGACAAGACAACCTAGCACCTAACATATCTGTGACCTGTAGGAACTCTTATTATTTTATTGCTGTCCTAAAAAGTTTAACGTTACCCTTTTGGGAATTTGGCCTTGGTGGGGTTTAGACGAGGTAGTGAGATTTTTATTTATGCATTTGCTGCTGCTACTGCTATTTATATTTTCTGCTACTGAAAAGTGAATCTAGGGTTTCAAGTGTGCCAGGCAAGTGACGCACCTCCAAACTATACCCCTGTTTTCTTTTTTCTTTTTTTTCTTTTTTAATTGACACATAGTCTTTTCTGAGTTGCCCAGGCTGATCTTGAAACTGTAACCCACCCACATGATTCTAAGACTGCTTCACCTGGTAGAATAGATTTACATGCATAAAGCCCTGTCTAGTTACAAGGTAGAAGGTCAGGGAAGGGAAGCTAGGGTTTGGATGTGGGGTGGGAAGGTTCAAGGCGGAGAGGAGGAGGCTGAGAGAGACACTTGGGGTGGGAATTAGGAGAGTATGGCATAGATGAGATGAATCGGATTTGGGCAAGCCATGATGCGATTTGGAGAGCCAGGGTAGCTACATACTGAAGAAGTATGGCACCCAGAAGAGAAGTCAAGCTAGGGCCAAGGATTTAAAGTCACCTTTAGAGACTCAGGAACTGTGCCACCCAGGGTCTCCTTATGAGAAGGCTCAGGACAAGCTCTTCCATCTTTACTGTCTACTCAACATTCTCAGGAAGCCAGACACCAGGGAACGATAACCCATGCATTTGATGCGGGCATCCCCCAAGTCCCAGACACCAGGGAACGATAACCCATGCATTTGATGCGGGCATCCCTCAAGTCCCATATTTGCCTGCATTTCTGTGGTGCTTGTCTCCACAAGGTAAAATTGCCAAGGCAGGCAAAGGAAAATGAGTGTCCAGCTGGGAGCTGGCAGGAGGGCTGCCTGCAGGGGAGCCTTACCAGCTCTGTGCTCTCAAAGCTGTGCTCCTGACACACTTATTACCCCGGAGCTTCGTGGTATTCCACGCTTGTTCATCCCTCTTATCCAAGCCACCCAGGGTGAGGGGAGCCCCTGGGAAGTACATATGCTTTCCTAAACCTCAGAACGGGCCACTCCAGGCAGAATAGGGCTCTTGCTAAAGCAGCCCTTGAGGAACCTAGCCAGTGCCATTTACCAGACATTTCTAAGCCCACTCCCATTTAGAGTTTTGCCTTTTTTTTCCCCCTTGCTGGTACCTTATAAGGAACATGCAAGCTGTTCACTGATGGCCAGAGTGAGGGAACTGGCAGACAGGATAGGAGCCCGTGCCTGTTTCACAGCAGTACGTGTGGGGCTCATTTCCAGGTCAGAATGCCCTGAATGTTTATCTCTGGCTTAATTGGCAAGCAAATTAAGGCAATCAGCATGAGGGATATTTATTTTAAGGAATTAAGACAATTGTTTGTATAATTGTGGGGTCTAGGAAATCCAAACTGTGCAGAGAGACCCAGGGAACTAGAATTATAAGATAGACTCTCTTGCTTTTTGCGTCCCAACTGATCCCTTCAACTAATGGATGAGACCCGCCCATTTGATGTATTTAATTCAGAGTCTATTAATATTATCTAAGAAATACTTTCACCAGAACATAGAACTAGCATATGTTCAAATATTGGGGTACCCTCTTCCAGCCAACTTGACATGTAAGGTTAACCATCATCCCCCTGAATATTGACTGAGACTCCATCTCTCTGTAAGTTCTCATACACATTAACTCTGCTTGGCCATGGGAACTGGGAAGTGGTCCAAGAAAGTATGGTTGGGAGGAGGTACACCAGATATCACCAAATCCAGGTTGACCAAGCGGCAAAACCAGAGGAAACATGTCTGAAACATACACGCACACGCGCACACACACACACACACACACACACACACACACACACACACAAGCTTGAGGACTTGTGATCAATCCCTTAGCAGTACACTTCTCTGTCAAGGCTCTACCTGTCTATAATCTCAGTGCTGGGGAATGAAGACAGGTACATCCCAGAGCTCACTGACCAGCTAGTCTAACTAATAAGTTGGTAAGACCCAGGCCCGATGATAGATATTGTTTCAAAAAATAAGGCAGAGAGTAAATAAGACAGCCTCGTTGGCTTCTGGCTTCCATATACACGTGCACATGTTCATGCGCGCAAAGGGATCATTCTGTCTGTGGAGGAGATGGTTTGCCTAATACCAATGAGTGGTGTGAACAAATAGGATTTAACTGCCTATAAATAGTAGGCCCTGATTTGAAGCTAAATTTGGAAAATGTTGGCCTTGAAAGATTATCAGATAATCATAGAAATATAAAATGATCATAGAAAAGCACTAGGTTCCAAACTAGAGGAGAGTCAGAAGTGAAATATCAGGAACAGATGAGAAATGAAGGAGCATTCTAACATAAAAGGAGAAATACCAGAGCATTTATTAAACCCTGTGGGTTTTATTAGGATTTACTGTTATAAAGAGATAACTTCCCTCTTGCCCAGCATAGAAAAGAGAAGCTCCAACAAACTCCTAATGACTCACCCAAAGAATCCTCCAACCCTGAAAGGCTTTCCCCTTGTATCCTCATGGCTGTCTAAATAGTAGATTAAGTGGTACAACGCAGCCACTTTGAAGACTGCCTAACAGGACCACTGAGCCACCTGCTGTCAGCTAGATTCTGACCCATACGCAGCCCAGCTGAAGACTGTGGGAGGTGAGCAAAAAACAGCCCTTAAATAACTCAGAGTTAGCGTTGGCCTGTGATGACCCACCCAGGAGGCATGAGAAGCAGTGTACAGGCAGCAGGTCCAGGGCTCAGGGTATTGGGGACCAGGCTACTGACAAGCATGCAGCAGTCAAGTCTTTGAGTCACCCCGAACCCCACTTTCTCAAGCTGTTAGTTTGGAGCCAGCTCTGGCCCGGAGCAGTGCGCGGCACACCTCCTATCATTTTGGCCCAGTTGTTTCTAAGAAAGAGATGGCCACTGATTTGGAATTAGCATCACTTTTGGAGACCAGAACTGTTTAAAATGGCATGGGAGGATCCTGATGAAAATATCCTCAGCTTATAAAGTGCTTCTTGCTCAAGCACGAGGACCTGCCAGGTGTAGTGATATAGCCTAAAATCTCACTGCTGCAGAAAGAGACAGGGAGATCTCTGGAGCTTGGTGGCCAGGCCAGTGTAGCCTAATTGATGAGCCCAAGAACCAAGTAAGAGAGCTTGTCTTTCAAAAAAAAAAAAAAAAAAAAACCAAAAACATAAAAAGCTCCTAAGGAATTCTACTCAAGGTTAATCTCTGGCCTCCATGTACGTGCATGCGCACACACACACACAACACACACAGTACATGTGTCTACACATTCACCCTAGGTGGCACCGGAGGAAGCATTTCCTTTGAACTGAAAGAATGCAAGGTTTGTTAAGCCGCCTCCAGGACCCAGAGCCTGCTGCTGGCTTTTTGCATTTGCTCACTCACAGATGCTGTTTGTGTCTCGCTGATGTGTGCCTGAGGAAGGGAGGCAACTGGGAGATGCTCAAAGTGGAAACTTGGTTCATTTCAGTTCATCTCCAAGCATCCTTTGAGCCCTTCTGGGAAGAGACAGGGATACATGTGGGGATGCAGGAAGAGGCTGCTTTGAGCTAGGATATTAACCTGGCACAGACTCAGTCTAGTTTTTGGACTACAGTTCTATAAGGAAAGAAAAGCTGGGTAGGGTGAGACTTGGTCTCAGCAAACTCAGGGCTTGTTCCTTCATGTCTTATGACCACTGACAATGTCACTCTGTGGTGGTAGACCTGTTTTAAGTCCAAGGCAGTCCAGGGCAGTCCATGCCTGGGGCGAGAGTGTTTCCTCCTATGGCAGGTACTATCTGGTGAGTAAGAGTGATTCAGGATTCTGAAGCCCACCTTGGAACTTTCTCAAGATCCAATAACTTCTTTCATCGATATCAAAGACCAACCTACAATTGAATAGGTTAGGAAGAAAACTAGAAGGGTCAAGTTAGGCTTAGAGACAAAGAAAGTTTTCCATGACCTGGAGGAATAATCAACTCACGTGTATAGAAGACAGTATTGGTGTGAGAGAAGGGTCATGTGGCGAAGGACAGTCTGTGTTGTGTGTGAAGTTAGGGAATTCCTGTCCAGCTCTGCAGGAGATTGTAAGCAGAGCAAGATGCAAGATGAAGAAGAGTGGGCGGGAGCTAAGGAGAAAGCTTGGAACTAACCAAGAGCTCCCGTGAAGACCACCTGTAACCATAAATATAGAGTGAGCATGGCCTGGAAGCCATAGGAACTTTCAAGAACATGGGCCAAGCTGAGCTAAAGTTACTGGAAGTGGCAGTGTATAGGGGCCTTGCCTATAAGGACACTGGAAGCCAGGCCCAGCTAAGGACCAAATGTCAGAGCTGAGAGAAAAAGCCCTGAAGGACTAATACTGGTAAGGAGGGAAGAGTGAACCCAAGGGACATGAACTCAGGTTCCCAAGCTATCATGGAGTCTAATGTTGCAGGGACTCAGCTCAAAGAGGAAAACCATGAGACAGGTAGGGAGGGGACCAATAGGGCACTGGTGGATCCTGGGAAAGGTATAGAAGCCAGAAGGTACTGTAGGACTTGGGCTTTTGACATGCATGGCCTTAAGGACAATTTATCTAAACAGACTAGAAGGGCAGCAGCCAGCCACCTTCCGGTCAGTCTCAACTCCCCCCCCCCGGGGGGGGGGGAATGAAACCTCCAGGGACAGCAGCCTGGGACTCTGTGGCCAAGCTTAAGAAGCCTCTTTGAAAAAGTCTTTTTGCCTGTGTTTTAGGATCGCTGGTGACACAGCCCTCAGCAAAAACATTCACGAATCCGTCAGTGCCCAGATCCGGAAGAATTTTGCAAAGAGCAAATGGAGAGTAAGTCCTTGGTGTGCCTACTTCATGTTTGCCAAATTCTCGGGGAGTTTAAATCACTCTGGGGAAAGTGATTCTCCAGTTTGTGCATTTTGTGTTTCTAAGTGACCCATGGGGATGGGGGGTGGGGATGGAAATCCTTCTAAACATTTTTTTATTATTACTTTATTGTATATGTGTGGGTGTTTTGCCTGCATGTATGTCTATGTAGTAACAGCTGTAAGCTACCATGCAGGCGCTGGGAACAGAACCCAGGTCCTTTGACAGAGCAGCCAGTGCTCCTAACCACTGAGCCAACTCTCTGGCAACCTAAATTTAAGTGATTCTTGATTAAAACACAGAATATCACAGTGTAGGAAAAATAAAGTGTGTCCCATCTGTGGCTCAAAGAGAGCAACTGTATGGGATCTTACTTGTTTGCCATCCCTTAAATAGCACAGTTCTCCTGTCTCCCTTATTTTGCTGAGACTTTGAATAATCACCTTTTATTAAAGTGATAAAGGAAAAGGACACACAAAACCTGGGCTGAACTCATCAATGTTTCCTGGTTTAAAAAAAAAAAAATGATGAATTTAAACCATCGAAATTTCAAGATCATTTATTGATTGCCTAAAATCTGTATTCTAATTGGCATCGGTAATTAAAAGCTGGCTGGCTTGCTGTGAGCACCAACAGAAACAAAATTAGTTCTATTGAGCCAAGTACAATAGTACATGCCTTTAAGCCCCCCTCCACTCAGAGGAGAGAGAAAGGCTGGTCTCTGTGAGTTTGACCAGCCTGGCTTGCATAGTAAATTCCAGGTCAGCTAGGACTGAACAATAAGACA
>JADRCD010233525.1:0-20014 GCA_019843815.1 Montemys delectorum | reverse complement strand
GTGTGTGTATTACATGAGTGTGTGCATTGTATTAGTGTGTACAAGAAAGTGTAAGTGTATATTATATGAGATTGTGAGAGTGTGTGTGTATTATATGAGATTGTGAGAGTGTGTGTGACAGAGAAAGAGAGAGTGTGTAGTGTATATGTATGGGGTGTGTGTGGGGTGTGTGAATGTGTGTATTGTATAAGAGTGTGTGT
The DNA here is from genome assembly GCA_019843815.1 of Montemys delectorum. Taxonomy (NCBI): domain Eukaryota; kingdom Metazoa; phylum Chordata; class Mammalia; order Rodentia; family Muridae; genus Montemys; species Montemys delectorum. Next base: position 19,814 of record JADRCD010233525.1, on the reverse strand, counting down.
ATATGCGTGTGTGAGAGAGACAGAGAGGCATAGAGAGAGAAAGATAATGTGCATGGCGTGTGTGTGGTGTATGTTTGTGGTGTGTATGTGTGGTGTGTGTGTGTGTGGTGTGTGTGTGGGGGGTGTGTGTATGTGTGCAGTATGTGTGTATTACATGATTGTGTGTTTGTGTGTATGAGACACACAGAGAGAATGTGTGTGTGTGTTTAATAGACCTCATCCATTGAAGGATAAGGAAAACAAGTGTCTCTACCACAGCTAGCTCTCTGTATGTCAGACCAGCCAACTCTCGACTTCCCAAGGGAAGGCAGAAACATGACATGAAAGTGTTTCTAGAATGTGATTCTAATCTTTATCAGTGTGGCCCTGTGAAGTCAGGTCCTCCAATGAAGCCCTGCCCACCTGAGTCCCTTCCCAGTGGCACATGGGGTGGGGGGTGGGGAGTCTGACAGGTGAGCGTATGTACATGTCTGGGGTATGTGTGCATGCCTGTGAATGTATGTGGTCGTGTGTGTGTGTGTGTGTGTGTGAGTGAGTGTGTGTATGTATGTATGTGTCTGGGATGAGTGTGCATGTATGTGTCTTGGTTGTATGTAGTTATGTATATGTATGCATGTGCATACCTGGGGATGCATGTGATCATGTGTGTGGATGTGTATGTGTATCTGGGATATGGTGTGCATGGAGCTGTGAACATTCAAGATGTTGGAGTCTAGGCCAGTGGCTGGCCTCGTGACACGTGCAATGATACCCCTTCTAGGCTGGACTGCTTATTTGCTCCCATTAGGGGACAGTGAGTGGCATTTTGTTTTCTATGTCCATTTGCCTGTGAATGACATCCACGAGGCTCCTGTGTTCCCCACCCCCTCTCCAGAAAGGAGAGTGGGCCCCTGTGAGCATCTGTAGGCTCATCTTACCACCCTGGGGTGCTGTGGCCTTTCTTCTCCTGGAGGGCAGCTGGCCTGGGTTCCTGGGGACAGGAACTTTGCGAGTCTGATCTGTGCTCCGTGGGCGTGGTCCTATGGGGGCAGAGGAAGGAATGCCGAAGCTCAGCTGCTGAAAAAGATGTTAGTATCACTCCACAGAGTTGCTTTCAGTCCAAACAAGTCTCCCTGTGGAATCCAGACTGGACTTAAACTCATGGCAATCCTCCTGTCTCAGCCTCCTGAGTGCCAAGATGACAGGCATGTATGCCATACATGGCTAAAAAACAAGTTCTCAGGCTGACATGTAAGCTCCCAGTCTACATTGCACAGAGAACATGGTCCTGACAGAACAGGGAAATCGGCTGTCAGTCACCCAACATCCACCATCCAGTGGGCACAGCTTCTGCTTGGCAGTGTAGATCACAGGCAGATTCATCTGTAAACTGCAGATGCCTGTGCCACAGGGCAGGTGGTTCTCCCCTGCCCTGTCGGTAGCTGGTGAGGTGAGCTGCCCTGTGGCTGACTAGACAACCAGTAATTTTCTTGCTGATAGAGATACAATTTGTTCCCACCCCCTACTTCCTTCCCCATAAGGGAACAAACCTATCTGCCAGTGAACACAGAGTCTTGGTTGTGGATCTCAACATGAACTCTGGGAAATGCCAATGGCATTGCCCAGGAACCTGTGGAATTCAGAGATCCTCTGCTGGTTCCACCTGCACAGCCCCGGGTGGGTAGGCCAGACAAAGCCCAGGCTCTTAGAAATCAGAAATGGAGTATGCATGGGAGCTGCGGAGGCCCCATAGGGAGTATAGGCCTGAGTGGGGCTGGGGACACTGTTACTTCTGGGTCTGATGTGGGAGTCTCACAAGGGCACGGGGAAGTTGGAGAAGTCGGAGGAGCAGGATGATAAGGAAGGCAGAGCGAGACCACACTTGCTCTGAGGATTTCTGTGGCTCGTGTGTCCCCGTCCCTTCTCTAGGCTGGCATCACAGTGAGCCTCTCATCTTCCTCCAGCTGAGCACGGGGCTCCACGAAGAAGGGGTGGCTAAAGCTAGTGTGGCTGTTACAGCAAAGCCCTGGAGTGATTATGTGTAGGCATCTCGCAAGCTGCACCCTGCACATGAGGGAGGCCGGGTCACCCCCATCTCCTGCAGGTCTTGGTGGGCTTGTCTGGTTCTGCTGCTCTGCAGGATCTACTTCTGTTGCCCGTGGCTGCCTCCTCTGGCTACAACCTGTTTCAACACTGTCATCAAAGAGATACAGCCGACACCTCTGTGTCAACACAGATACTGGCTTCCCTCCCATTGCCGGAATCATAGACCAGGCTAAGTTTAAAAAGCCAAATGTGTCTGGCCGGTAAACTGCTAGGTGAGCAACGGGGAAAAAAGCCAAAAATAAACACTGCGAGTTGAAGATCCTGTAACACTGGTGGGAACCTTGCCCAGATTGGGTAAGTTGAGGGACCTATGACCCATCCTGCATACAGCATCCATGGGCCCTAGTGTGGCCCTGAAACGTGGCTCTGTGTCTCATGGCTGGAGCATCACAGACATCCCAGCCCAGAGTAGTACCTGGAAGCCTGAGCTCAGAGAGTATCCCTCATTACCTGCTTACTGAAGGACCACAGCGGGGCTGGGTATGTGGAAGTCTGTGTGCTGGCTGGTTTTAGGTCAACTTGACGAAAGCTAAAGTCATCTGAGAGGAGGGGACCTCAATTAAGAAAATACCTCCATCAGATCGGGCTTGAAGGACAAGCATGCTGAGGGCGGTACAGACCCTGGCTAGCTGCAGAGGGAAGCAAAGGCTCCCCCAGAGCTGTTTGAGTGAAGAATTTGTGGTGCTGTTCAGCTGGAGCTGAAAAATTGGCTGTGGTTAACAAAAGACCAGAGCCACTAAAGTAAAACCTTTGCTTTGCTGGGACAATGGATGCTGGTCAGCTGGAGCTGAAGAATCAGCTGATTTAAAAGGAGACCAGCATCACTAGGGTGGATTCTTCTGGGAAGTGTTTCCTCGGGGTCAGTGCATAGAAGATGTGGTCCAGAGGCAGCCAAGGTTGGCAACTGAACTCAGGAGTGGAAGAGTCACCCAGGTGGTGTCAGTTCTGAAGGCATGAAGGGATCATGGAGAGCAGCTGAGGCTTGGCACTATATGGAATGGAAGGGCTGGAGTCCCTGAAGAGAGCCCAGGAGAGGTTATTGGTGAAGGTGCAGCCCAGTTGCAGCAGAAGAACCCAGTGTTTTGGCGATGCCGGGACCATGGGATGACTACCAAGAACAGCAGCAGCAGTGGAGTGGAGCCAGCTGGAGCCTAGAAGACGTGTGTGTGTGTGTGTGTGTGTGTGTGTGTGTGTGTGTGTGTGTTGCAGAGGGCAGAGCCAGAGAAGTATCCCAAAGGTCTTTGGAGGAGCCCAGAAGATCATGAGGGAGTCTCAGCCATCGGCCATTGGGTTACCTGCCCTGTGGGAGTGTGGTTTCAATTTGTTTGGATTGCGAGTGTACCCTGGTTCTTTCCTCCTGAAGAACTCCTGAGAGTACCTGGCTTAGTTTTGATTTCACAAGAGCCCTCATTTGAGAGTAGGATCAACTCTGAGCAAGCATCATCCTCTTGCTTGGCACACTTTTCTCTCAAACAGTTCAATGATTTAGGCAGAACTACATGACTTTTTTTCCTTAAAGTTTATCATTACAGGTTGGGTATTTATACCCGCTACTCAGGAGACTGAAGCAGGGGGATTGTGAGTTTGCAGTCAGTCTGGGATGCTTGTGTCTCAAAAAAGAAATTATGGAACCGGAGTGGGGAATAGTTCAGTGTGTAAAGTGTTTGCCACATGCGCATGAGTACCTGAATGTGAACCCCATAAAAGCTGGAGGCAGTCATGCACACGTGTGAACCCAGGGCAGGAGCATGGAGACAGGAGTCTCACTGCCTACCCAGCCTGGTCCAATCAGGGAATCCTAGGCCAATGAAAGACACTATCTCCAAAAATACAGTGAGTGTGGGTTGGTTAGAGTTACTGTCAACTTGACAGATCTAAAGTCACCCGGAAAGGGGAAAGCTCAACTGAATAGTTAGCTCCCCAGATAAGATTGTCCTGTGGCCACATCTGTGAAAGATTGGATTGATGGTTATGTAGGAGTGTGCAGCCCACTGTAGGTGACACCATCCCAGATAGGTGGTCCTGGGCTGGATAAGAACACTAGCTGAGTGTGAGGCAGGGAGCAGGCGGCAAGCAGCATTCCTCTGCTCTGCCTTGGGTTCCTGCCCTAAGTCCCAGCTCTGATTCCTCCAATGATGGACGAGACCTATAAGCCGAAACCCTTTCCTCCATGCGTTACTTTTGGTTCACAGCAATGATAAGCAAATGAGAGCAGGACAGCTTCTGAGGAGTGATAGTCAAGGTTGTCCTCAGGCCTTACACACACATGTACACACTCATGCACACACACATACACACTCACACACAGTCACACACTCATGCATGTACACATACACACATGCACACACACACCATACACACACACACTCACATGCTCATGTACACTGTCACACACTAATACACACACACCACACACACACATACATATACACACACAGAGACAACCACACACACATGCACATATATGCACACATACATGTATGCACACACATACATATACCACACATACACATACACATGCATGCACGTACATAAGCACGCACTACACACACAGAGGCATGTAGAAAACGTATAGTCTTTTGTGTAATCATGGGACCCACCCCATCCCTGGGGAGTGTGCCCTATATCTGAGGGACTCCCCAGACCCTCATCACGGGCTATGGCGGCCCCCTGTCCACATGGTCATGTTTGTGGATGGTAAAAGGCTGGTGACAATCAGTGCCTGAGTAGACAGTGAAGATCCACTGTCACATGCAGTGTACCTGGCACCTTCCTTGGTCACTGCTCACATGGGCTGTTCCCTCCCACTGCCACAGGACTCAGGTCATCCCTCACATCTGAAAAGGAGCCTGGCTGATCACAGCTGCCTCCTGCCTTGTCTCTGTGCTTAGAGCACTGTGTGACTGTCTGGGCAAACTCACCCTGAAATCTCAGCAACTTCCCAAGACCAGTGAGCCTCCTGCCCACACTGTGTTTCCACGGTGCTCAGTGGCCCCAGCTCACTCACTCACAGGCTGGCAGGGGTGACACTGTCAAAGGCACAGCAGGGTGTAAAGCACCTGCCAGGGCCTGATGTGGACAGTCTGCTCCTGCAGCTCTGGGTGCTGCTGCTCTGCCCAACTGTGTGGGAGTCTGGGCACACGAACTCATCCTGCATGGGCAGGAAAAGAGGGCACAAAGCCATCTCTGCCAGACCCTCTCCCCCATCTCTTAGCCCCATGCCACCATGGTGGTTGTCCGCTGGCTATCATCCTATCACCCTGAGGTAGGCTTCAGCTCTGACTGTCAACTTGGGTCTCTGTATCCAAGCTTTGTGACAGGGATGACATTATTCACTATGAATGAATGAATGAGTGGGTGGATCTATTAATGACACACATAGCTTGAAATACTCCTGCTTTCAAAGGCTCGTCGTTCCTGTTGCCTGGCAGGAGGCCCCCACTGGTGGCCTCTGAGACCCACAGCCACAGCCCCTCGCTGCTTCCCCTGATGCATCACACACTGTCGTGGCGGCAGCTTGAGACACAATGCTCCCAGGACCTATTACGGCCGCGGACCATCCCTCCCGCCATCCTGTCCTTGGCTCTGGATCTTTCATCGGTCGCCTGGAGCATCCTGTGCTATGCTTCTCCCAAACCATTGCCAAGTGCCGGAGATATCCCTGAGGCCATGTGAAGGCCATCGACCCTCTCCTAGGGCTTTCTCTCAAAACCCAGCCTCACGGGGCAACACAAGAGGAGTGACGTGAGTGAAGTTGAGTTGCGTGAAGGCGGCGGCGGGAGCTGAGGGCTCAGGAGTGAAGTCAGAGGGCCTGCGAGTGTGTCTAACCTCAACCCTGGGCACAAGCGTGTATCCATGGTGCATATGGTGTGCCTGGTGTGACATCAACGTGATGCTGTCAGAGAGGACTGACCTCTCACTGCCCCCCCACACACACCCTTCACAGTCTTGTAACTTACACACTCACTCTCACACATACTCACACACATGCACTCTCACACACTCACTCATACACACTTTCAGCAGTGCTCTACCCACACTCCTTTACCACTAACTCATTCACACATATTCTCACACAGTTTCTCTCTCACACACATACACACACTCACACACAATTGAGCACTTCTCCTAGGCAGCACTAAAGCGTTTACAAATTCTCACACAATCTCTCTCTGTCTCTGTCTCTGTCTCTCTCACACACTTACTAACCCCACACCCAACCCATCCATTTCATCCATTAAACCTTTTAAGAACTGCATTCACCAATGCTACAGAGCACACGAGGCATGGAACCCACCCACCGCATTGCAAGCTCCGGCTTTTGTTTGTCACCCTGTAAACCAAACCACACGGGAGACACACGAGGACACATGAGAAGCACAGCGATGGGAGAGCCACCCGAGGAGTACGGCAGCCACACTTTCTTGGCTCATCTCCAGTCGGAACCAGCTGATAATAAAGGACAAAGTTTGTGGGAACCCACACCCAGTTGAAAGCAAGCACGGGGTGGAAATGGGAAGCCTGGGAGCATCAGGACAGCTGGAGATGAGCATGGGGTCAAGCTCTGGGTAAAACCAGGGACAGAGGTGACGCTGCAGCTGGTGCATAAACCTCCGACTGCACAAGAGGAGCAGAGAGAATGAACAGTTTTTATTAAACGGCCTCTTCCCGGCAGGCTCTGCTCTCAGAATACCACCTGGGGAGTTCTAGAAACGGGGTTGTTCTGAGTTGTTTATTGAAACTAGCTATGGTAATGGTCATGATGATGATGATGGTGGTGGTGACGGTGATGGTGGTGATGATGATGGTAATCATGATGATGACGACGCTGATCTTGATGACAGTGACATTGATCACAATAATGACAGTAACAACGATGACATTATCTTTTTGTTTTTTGGGTTTTTTGGTTTTTGGAGACAAGGTTTCTCTGTATAGCCCTGGCTGTCCTGGAACTCACTCTGTAGACCAGGCTGGCCTCAAACTCAGAAATCCGCCTGCCTCTGTCTCCCAAGTGCTGGGATTAAAGGCGTGGGCCACCACCGCATTATCTTTTTGTTATCATAATCACTTTCAATAATAACAAAATAAATCAGCCAGTCAAGCACCTAAGTACATCTGACAGTCAAACAGCTTCTTTTCTATTCTGTGTCACTCTAAATTGAGGGAGATATGAGACAGAAGTCTGGATAGGCTTGCATCCAGGAAGAGACCCAGGCTCTGTCCTGGTGTGGGTGTGGCTTAGGGAGCATCATGCCCCACTAGTCGATTGAATTGATCAGCTTCCCTCATCTGAGCCTCTGTTCCCAAAACATTCTCTGACTTTCCAGTCTCCAGGAGTGTTCTTCACCACTTCTGAGAAGCCCACCCTCGCGACCACATGAGATGCAAGCACACTGGGCTGCTGTGGCCTGCTGAGGATGAAGTCTCACTGGTCATTGTAAAAAACACTCAGGAAAGGTTAGAGTTAGAGTTAGGGGTTAGGATTAGGCCAGAGAAGGGTGCATGGCCCTCGCCGTTCCCCCTCCCCCTCTTTGAAGGCATGTGGGGCTCAGAAGGGCTTTCATCTGCTTAGAGCCATCCAAACAGAATGCAGGGCACTCTCTGGCCTCCTCTTGCTGGGTCCCTGCTGGCTTATGGATTCCTAGGAACCCATTGCAAACCTCTGACTATCCACACTGCCGCAGCCATCCACAGTGTGAGGACTGGTTTGTTTCTATGGCTTTGCCAATCCATCTCAGTATAGCAGCGATGTGACCCTGGTTTATTCAGCAGCCAGGATTCGGGCTCGGCTCAGAGTTTCTGGTATTTGTTGGTTCTCCCTGTAGATCTGCTGGGGCTTGGGGATGAAGGCCTCTGGGTGGCCAAGCCCTGTGGGATGCTGGACAGAGCCAGCAGGTGAGCTTCGGGCAGCTGCCTGGAACATGGTGATAACTTTCTGCTGGGGTGTCCATACAGCAGCTTGGCTCTTAGGATCCACCCGTAGAGCAACAACAGGAAGCCCCAGACTGAGGCCCCTCTGTCCCTGTGGAATGGACCCCGCATCCCGGCAGGCCTGGCACTGTCCTTCGGTGGGGTAAAAGTGGAAAGCGGAAGCTCCATGCACAGCAGGTCAGAGATGATGTGTTTGCTTATGTGTGTCCCGAGGGAAATCCCAGCGTGATCCACCCCCTGCACCTCCCCACCACACACCAGGGTGTTTTCTGTCACCAAGTGTCTGTTTGTTGAACACTGGCAGGCCGTGGCCTCACGGTGATGCTGAGCGTGGACTCAGCTGGTTGGTGGGGATGGGCTGAGGGCTGGGGAGAGGCTTTCTCAGATCCTTCCAAAGCAGGAGGGTTCAGAGGGGAGACTGGCAGGGAGGTCGCAGGGTGCTACTATGGGGTCCCTCTGGCTCATTGGTGCGTCCGTGTGTGCAAACCCCAGAGCCAAACACAGAGGATGATGACAGCGGGACTGCAAGTGCAGGTTGTGAGGGAGGGTCTGTAGAACAGACCCTTCCCCAAAGCCCCATCTGTGACACCAACCTCACCCCCCCACACACACTGACCCTTCCCCATACACCCTAAGGGACTGCCATATCTGGATGGTCACCCTCCAGAGGGCACTGGTATCGGTGGACTCCCCTGGAACATTTTGAGTTAGGGTCATAGCCCTGGCTTTTTGTGTGACTATGAGAGGATGACACCTGGAGACAGCTCTGTCATGCAACTGCCACACCCCAACACCCTAAAGGAGGGGGTGAGGGGGAAGAGAGAGTTCTTCTGCTAGCCTGACCCAGCTGGTCTGAGAAGAGCCTCCGAGTCCTCCTCTCGGACGCACTCTCCGGGAAGGCTCTGCTGCTGCTCAGGGAGTCCTCTTTGAGAATGCTTTTCCTTTCTTGGGGAAAAAAACACACACACACAAAACCCATGAACTTGGCCATGCTGTGTCTGGAGGATAAGGGAACGGGTTTTACCCATATCATAACCACTTTACCCGCCCCCTCCCCGCCAGGCTCATTACCAGCTCACTGACATCCCCTGGGAACTTCCTGAAGCCTCATGAGGGGTTCAGGGACCCAGTTTTCAAAGAGCCACCTGACCCCAGGGACTCCAAGGAGTATCCCCCGGGGCGAGACCCCTGCCCTGTGTGACCTGGCACAGAGCAGGCCACCTGCTACAGTTGTTATTTATCAGTGCCTATGGTTTACTCTCTTGATATTGTAGGGCACCTACTGTTTACCGAGTGCTGTATAAGAGCCTCAAGAGGCAGATGGAAATGTTACCGGTCCTGTCTCCAGGCAGCTCACAGGCCTGGGGGGGGGGGGGGGGACGGACACAGGTTTGGAGCACACTCGTGTGGCACTCCTGTGAAGGAGGAGCTGTGACACTCATGTGGCAGTCCTGTGGAGGAGCTGTGATGGTGCCGGGCATTGAGCTCACTATGCAGAATATTGAGTGTACAGGGAGTAAAGATTTTGTTCTGTCGGCCGGACCGACCTGACACTTGCTATGTAGATCAGGGTGGCCGCTGACTCACAGCAATACTCCTGTCTCAGTGTCTGGGTGCTAGGATTACAGGCATTGCTACCAACACGTGTGCTGGGCTTTGAAGGTCAGACAGGTGCCGTCTGTCTGGTGGCATCTCTAGCCAGTTCTAGGTAGGCTGGAGTCAGTCCCAGGAGTATGGATCGTGAGTTAGGGGAGACGTAGATGAGGGAGGCATGACCAGCGTGGAGTGTTTGGGCTCCGTAGGGAGTTGTCCTTGTAGCATGAAACTGTGACTGCTGCCCCTGGAGACAGGGGGTCACCATGCAGCTGGGAATGTCTTGAACTTTTCATCCTCCTGCCTTAGCCTGCCCAGTGCTGGAATAACCAGTGATGGCCACCGTGCTGGTTCTTGCTACGGCTTCTGATGGAGACTTCCTGACGGAAGCCAGGGTTTTCACTGGGGGTGGGCAGGAAGAGACAGGCGGGGGAGGGCTGGGCCCGGTCATTGGTTGTGCCTTCTTAGCAGAGTCTATTCTCCTCACGGGAGCCTGAGTCAGCCCGGCAGGAGGATCAGCACTAGTGTTTGCAGATCTTCCTGGGCAGGTTGGTGTCCTGCTGTGTGTGCTGAAACCAGAATTGGAGGGTGTGTGTCTTCGTTAGGGTTTTACTGCTGTGAACAGACACCATGACCAAGGCAGCTCTTATAAAGGACAACATTTAACTGGGGCTGGCTTACAGGTTCAGAGGTTCAGTCCATTATCGTCCAGGCGGGAAGATGGCAGCATCCAGGCAGGCATGGTGCAGGAGGAGCTGAGAGTTCTACATCTTCATTTGAAAGCTGCTAGCAGACAACTGGCTTCCAGGCAGCCAGGATGAGGGTCTTAAAGCCCACGCCCACAGTGACACATCTACACCCACAAGGCCACACCCACTCCAACAAGGTCACACCCACTCCAACAAGGCCACACCCACTCCAACAAGGCCCCATCCACTCCAACAAGGCCACACCCACTCCAACAAGGCCACACCCACTCCAACAAGGCCCCATCCACTCCAACAAGGCCACACCCACCCCAACAAGGCCACACCCACTCCAACAAGGTCACATCCATTCCAAAAAGGCCACACCTTCTAATAGTGCCACTCCCTGGGCTGAGCATATATAAACTATCAGAGTGTGTGCCCCTCACTCCCCTCCTGAATGTCTGCCCTGCCCCCTTCTTTGGTGCTTGGGCAGTCAGCACACAGTGGGGCAACTCTTGTGACCAAGCTCAGGGAGACCATGTGACATATCCCCTAAATAAAAAATGGGGCTCTCAACCATGGGGCTGGGAGCCAGAGTGGCCTGAGCTGCTCTATGCGTGGGAGGACATGCCCATTCCTGCACACGTAGCTGCAGGAACCGGGATGTTTGGCACCAAAGCATTTAAGCAGCTTGGAACCCACAAGTCTCTGCAGGCTGAGAGTCCTGGTTACCTTACCCTCTGCCCTGGGACCTGGGATAAAACTCTGACTCTCTCTGTCCTGCAGTGGAAGGCCATGGTCATTCACAGAACACACTGAGGCTCAGCCGTGAGCTGGGGTTCCGTAGTGTCTTCTGAACGAAGGCTCCTCTCTGTCTCCCCTCAGGACCAAGGGTGGGCAGGAGACATCACCACATGCAGAGAGAGCTATGCCATCCATCCCGTCCTCCCAGAGTTCTCTGCTCTCTGTTGGCATCCTCATCTCTCCCTTTCCAGGCCAGCTCCATCTCAGTGTGTGCTGCTGTGCTGCTAGGCTGGGCAGCCTCGGGCACCGTGTCCAGGGTCCTGTGTCTGACTTTCCTATCAGCCTTCCTGGCCGTGAGAACAAGGCCTTGATTTTAACTTCCTAAACACAGTTGAGAGGCCCTAGTTCTTGCGTTTCACCCCTGGGTTTGGCTCCCAGCAACCGTATCTCAGAGCAAGGTGGGGCTGGGGACCTGCTTGAGCTTGTGTGCAGGACTAGGGCATTGACCTTCACACACACACACACACACACACACACCATGCTTCTGTGTTCCCACTCATGGCCAGTCCTCTTCCCTGCGCAGCATATGACATATGACAAAGCGTTGTTGGTGAAGCCTCATTACCACCCTGGAGCATGCCTGCTGGCCCAGGTGCCGCTAGCGGCAGCGGAGTCTAAGAGCACCCATTCTGCCGGCTACCCACAGCCTTCTAGAAGCTGGCTCCTGCTGCCTGCATGATGACTGTGTCTAGGTTTCTCTGACTTCTACAATGACTGTTTCTAGGTCTCCCAGTTCCACATTCCTTCTCACTTTCAAAAGATGAAGGGACTTTCAAAGTCCTGGAGCCCTAACAGTGAATGGGAAGGCCTGCTCATCTTGAACCTGTTCCACTGGGGCAGAGAGAACCAATCTATCTAGGGTCAATAGGACAAGGGTCCAGGTGGGAATTGCCCATAGCGGCCAACCAGTGGCAAGACACACTTAGTGGGCCTGCTCAGCTGCGAACCAGCAAGCATGCCCAGGCTCATGCCACCTCCATGGCTGGATTATACGTGTCTGAAGATAACCCACCGTCTACATTCTTGGATGTTTCCTCCTGCTTCAACCAGACCAGAACAACACAGGCAATCCAAAGAGGCCTTAAATGAAGGGTTTTTTTTTTCTCATTTATTTATGTTTTTCAGTGTGTGTGTGTGTGTGTGTGTGTGTGTGTGTGTTCCGAAGTACACATGTGAAGGTCAGAGGATACCTTGACCTTGAGGCAGTCTCTTCTCTCCTTCACTGTGTGGGTCCTGGGACTCAAACCCTGGTCCTCAGGCTTGGCAGCCCGAGCCTCTGCTCTCTGAGCCATCATGATGACCCTGGAGATCCACTTTTGATGTCTGTGGGATGCCTGGGACCTAACTTGTTACTTTGGCCTCAAACTGCCCTGCGTCTGGCCACTTTCACAGTTAAGGGGTCAAAAGTTTCAAACGTACCCAAATCCACCCAGCATTAAGAGCAGATTTTACGGCAGAATGGCTCGTGCCCATGGACAACTCCACCCTCCACATGGCCACTGTGAGTGCCACGGTGTCCTTGTCCTCAGAGTGTCCCCAACTAACAGAGGTCAAAAGACTCACATTCTCGTGAGGGAGACTCTCTAGTGTCCCCAACATCCCCCAGTGTGTGTTTTCTGCCTCTTTGGTTGGAAATAGAACTCAGAGAGGCAAGGGAGAAACCGACTGCTGTGGCCTGGTGGGCCTGGGCTGCACGCCCTGGGCTGACCTCGTTCAGTCTGAACCAAGCTCAGAGGTTCTGTAGCCCTGTCCCCTGCATCTGGTTGTATCCTGTGCAGCCTACTCTTCTTGGTCAACTTAATTTTTCCTTTTTCTTGTTTTAAAGTCGGCAATTAAGCAAATACTGAAGCTTAGTGAGGGCAGGAAAAAGCCACCTGCCCTGCACTGGGGTGAGGCAGGGGCATGGCCACCTGCCCTGCACTCGCAGCTTTGCTGTAGCATTCCTTCCTCCCAGGCTTCTTGGCTACAGACAAACAGATGGCAACTTCTAAAGCCAGTCTGCAGACCCCACTTCCCCTTCTGGCTTAAGGGAGTGATAGCTCCATCCTGCTGTCCTCCCTCAGGGAAGGGCACACATGTGGATGAGTGTGCTTTCTCCCTTTCCTTGGTCGCTGCTCTTCACCGTAGTCACCATGGACTGGATACAGCAATGACCCAGGTTCCGTCAGTGACTCCTTATGGGATCACTCATCATACCCTTCAGATGTATGCTAGGTGTATGTCCATTGTTGGGAAACGTAAATTTAGAGATGTTGATACACCTGTCCAAGGTCCCAGAGCCTGAACATGGCAAAGCTGGGACTCAGGCCAGGTCAGACACGAGTGCCTTCAGTCTGACTGCTGGGGGCAAAGTTACTTCTGTTTTTTTATTGTGGCGATATGTCCCCTCCTCAAATGCCAGTCCCACATTTCTTTGGATTGTGGCTTCACTCATTAAGATAACTGTCTCTATTGGTAAATCTCTCACGAGTGTCATTGTGGTTGGTACAGGAATGTCCCTCAGAGGCTCGTATTTTATCGCTTGGTTCAAGCAGGTGGCACAGTCTGGAGAGCCGGTGGAACCTTGCTACAGGAAGCAGATCTGGGGCTGGCCTTTGAAAGTTACTCTCACCAGCGGTTCCTGCTTGTTCTCAGTATCTGGTTTCCCACCAGGTGACAAGCTTCCACTGCCCTCTGTCACTGCCATGGGAGGCCCTTGGCTCTCCCTGCTATCATCAACCCAAACCCCCGAAACCAAGAGCCAAAATAAATCCTCCCTTAGCTTGTTTCTGTCAATTTATTACAACAGTGTCTGTAGCCAAACCAGAACAAATTCACTGAGCAGATGCCATCAAATAGCTGCTGTTCAGAAAGCCTGCTTGGCTTGGGATTCCAGCCGGGCTCATTGGCCCAGCTGGACAGCTGCTAAGTGTCTGCAGGTTAGCCCTGCCCCCATGTCACAGGTGGGGGAGGTGAGGTTCAGAGGTGAGGGCTTCCCCAACACTCTTGGATCCTAGCAGGCAGAGGTTGAGACTGACCATGATCCTCCCCCAAACAGTCTTCTCCCCCCATGCTGGCAACCTTTCTCCTCAATGGTGCTGTGTACCTACAAGTGGATGCCAGAGGTAAGGGCAGCCATCAGGGAGCTTTGAGGACACCATGAAGCAAGGTAGAGGATTGGGAGGAGGAGGAGAGGGAGGAGGGGGAGGAGGAGGGGGAGGAGGAGGGAGAGGAGGAGAAGGGGGAGGGAGAGGAGGAGAAGGGGGAGGGGGAGGGAAGGGAGAGGAGGGGGAGGAGGGGGAAGAGGAAGAAGGGGAGGAGGGGGAGAAAGAGGCTGCAGTGGTTCTGTGTGAGGCTTCCCGCTCTCTGCCCTTGCTGATTTGAGCAGGCGATAGATGTCAGTGTCAGTGTCAGAAACAGCATGTCCAGGCACATATCAGATTATCTCGCTCAGAAAATCCCCGGTGGAATGCATTGCCTATCTGATGGCTTGCCACATCGCCATCCCCAAGAAGCGGACAGTCAGGCTGGGCTGCAGACAGAGGCAGGCAAAACTGGCCGGGCCACTTTCCTGTCTGTGTGCCCCGTGGTTGGTGCAAGCCTGGGTTCCTTGGCACCCAGTGGCTGGTGCCTGGGCAGCTGTGTTGGTTTGTTTTGAGCATCCCAGGGTTCAGATGTGCCATCTGCAGCTCACACTGGCCTGAATGTCTCCCTGTCTACACAGGGTCTCTCGAGGTATCTCCCCCAAACTCTCTCACAGGAAGGCAGGAGAGGAAGATACCTCCATTCGGAGGTCAGAAACTCCAAGGTGGGGTCTGGTTCTGCTTCTCCACAGGAGAGGTCAGCTATCCAAGCTTTAGAGCCCACATGTGGGTGCTCTGCCTGGCTCCTCGTTTAGGGACTCCACTGCACTCAAGCTGAACCCTCCCAGGAAGTTTGTAAACAGAAACTCCTGGGTGAAGGAGCTTGCTGGCTTGGTTCTGTTATCGATAGCTGCAAAGCCTTACTGGGTGCCATCTCCTAGAGTTTTCCAAGGAAAAAATGAGGCATGTTGATTATCCAGCAAAACCTCAGCAGGTGGCAGATGACTGCCCAGCATAAGAATGGTTGCTTCACACACGTGCTGTGTATGACACATAGCCAAGACAGAGCAGAGTGACTTGGAACAGAGGCCCTGAACCCAACCAGTCACCAGACACACAGGCCTGTGTCTCCCTGTGTCTTTCAGTGCCTCATGCGCAGAAGTGACTGACCCCACCCCACCCCAAGCCGAGGGCGCATGCGCAGAAGTGTCCGACCTGAAGCTGAGGGCGCAGTGCCCGTGTGGAACATACACGGGTTTACTCAACGTGTCATTTCGTTCAAAGGCAAATGGTTCATTAATCCTCACTTTGTCCCTGCCTGTCAAAACCAGCCCGACAGATTCCATGGTGCGGCTCACACACACACCTGGCCAGCTCCTTCCGTGGCTTCGTCCTTTCTGAACCTCTCTGTAACTGTGGTTAAACTTGGTTCCAGCCACGCTGGATTTTACAGACCCCAAACTTCAAACAAACAAGAAAGCAACACCTCTAACCTTCTGTGATAAGCAAGCAGCTTTATCAGGTTCAGCTCCCAGCGGGCATGCTGGCCGGAGGCTCCCTGTCCTGATGTAAATAAGTGCCACCTGTTTGTGCAGGTTGACGTGGTCACTGTACCCGTGTTATCTCCGAGGAAGCACTAGCTGGGCGTGGGGCATCTGGCAAGGGGTGGGGGAATAATAACAGGGCTGGCCAAGCCCCGGGGTGGCCCTGGACCCTGCGAGAGTTTGGCAGAGCTGCGCCTGGTTATTGCTTCCTGGAAGGTGGATGGCCAAGAAAGGGACTTTCACTCCTTCCTGGCGCAGTGATCCAGTCCTGAGTCTAGACTGTGCGCACAATGGCAGGGCCTTCCGGATTCCGTTCTCTGGTGGCTGCCAGTTTCCGAAGCCACGTATCTAAATTGGGATTTCCTGAATTCCCAGAGTCTTTGGGTTGGAAGGGGCTCCTGGAGCTAGGGGGAGGGAGGGAGAGAGTAGGCAGGTCAAAGGTCACATGACTGGTCAAAATGAATCAGAGCTCAGTTTGGCCCCTATTACTCAGAATAAGCCAGGCCTCTCCCTGCAGGGTGCCTGCGGGATCTCATACCCTGGGATGGAGAGATAAGAGCGGGTAGTTAGCCTGTGCACTTCAGGCTTGTTGGAGCTCTCAAGGGCAAAGCAGGTGGCGCAAACAAACATCTTACATGTCCTTTCTGTCTGTCCCTCTCAGTGTCTCTGTCCTGTGGAAAGTTAATCTTGGCTCTTTCAGCCCAGAGTCTCTGCTCACGTCTTCATCCAGGACAACAGCAAACCCCACCCACCACTTCTGCACTCGGTTTGGGGTCCAGCTACCTTTTCGTGCCTATCTAGCATCCTGACCAGCTTGGGTGATTGGTCTATGCTGGTCTCTCGGTTCTCCATGCTCCCATGAGCCTGGAACAGGCCCTACGCCCACCCAGATGAGCTCCCCTTATCACGGAAATTTCTACTCTTGCTGTTGTCCTGCTGCAAACAGCCCTACATCTCTGGCCTTTCTCATCTCTTCTCCATTATCCTGCCACAGCTACTCTGGCCTCCTTGCCTGGCACACTGTGTCTCAGCCTGTCCTGGGGCCTAACTTCATCTAGGGGATCCAACTTCATTGCCCATCCTACAGTAAACTTGGGAGCCATTTCAGACCAGAGTCCACCCTCTTCACAAATGCATACACACACTTTCTCCTTGTCTTGATTTATTATTTTTGCAGACAACACTATTATGCCTCAGACTTATCCACGGACTATCTGTACCCTTCCTCAAGACTGGGGCCTCCTGGGGACATGGACTTCAACAGGCTGCATATCTAGCATGTGTAAGACAATCTGGAACATAATAGGCGCTCAATAAACAGCCATCGACCAAGTGTACACCACAGACTGTGTTGTCGAATTATTTATCTAAATTTCTTTCCTTTGTGTATTAGCTTATAACATCTGTCAGTAGGTTCCCTCACCTCGTCATTTATTATGTTCAAAATACCTTGGTTAGTCTGGGATTTTTCCCCACCTTGGGATGAGTCTGTCAAATGGCATGTTAAAAAACATGCTGGCATCTTCGTGGCCTCTGCCTGTGAAACTTGGGAATCTCATCCCGATACAGAGCCTTCCTGTCCCGGGACTCTCAGAGGTAATTTCTCCCATCTTTCAGATAGCGTTTAGAATCACCAACAAAATTGTCTCTCAGAGCTTCCTCAGAATTATTCATGAGTGGGTTTTGTTTTGTGAGGTTTGGGAGTAGAACTCTACACATTCCTAACTGATTACAATCTGGTGGGCATTGAGTAGATTTTTAGTTTTTTGTTTGTTTTTTTTTCCAGGCCATGGGCTGTGATCACTAATTGCCACCTTGACACACAGAATCATCTGGGAAGAGTCTCAATTGTCTAGATCGGGTTGGCTTGTGGGCATGTCCATCAAGGATTGTCTTAATTAACAGGTTCATTGATGTTTGAAGACACAGCCGGTGCGGGTGGCACCATTCCCTAGGCAGGGTGTCCTGACTGTATCCATTTACATCTCTCTCTGCTCTTGATGGTGAATGTGATGTGACCAGCTGTAAGGACTTCCTGCCTTGACCTCCCCACAGTGATGAGCTGTGACCTGGAACTCTAAGCTAGAATAAAGCCCTTTCTCTCCAAGTTGCTTTTTCTCAGGATGCCTCATTATAATAACAGAAATGAAACTAAGACAGACCATTCGAGTTACTGATGTTAATACCTTGTCAATTCTGCTGGGTTTCCACTGAAGATTGTGCTTATTGTCTACCAACAATCACGTTTTTTGTCTTTTTCCATAATTTTTTTTCCTTCCTCTTAATTTTGCCGCCCTTCCTATTCTTTGGTTGTTGGTTGGTTTTTGTTTTGGTTTTGAGACAGAGTCTCACAATGTAGCCCAAGCTAGCCTCAAATCATTGATATTTTTGCCTTGGCCTTCTGAGCACTGGGCTTACACATGTGCAGACGCCCCACTCCACCTTTCCTCTGTGTGTGTGCACATCAGTCTGCAGGTGTGTATGCTTGTGTATGCATTTGCATGCGAAAGCCAGAGGTCAACTACAGATGCCTTCCTCAATCACTCTGTCCTTGTTTGTTTGTTTGTTGTATTTTTGAGGCAGTGTCTCCCACTGATACAGCTAGATTGGTTGCCAGTGAACCCTAAGAGTTTTCCTGGCTACGTCTCCCCAGTGATAGGGTCACAGGGACCCCAGCTTTTTATATGAATGCTGGGGATCTGAACTTAAAACGTTGTGTCTTAATGGTGTGTTGAGTAGTTTTACGTCAGTTTGCCACAGCTATTTGAGAGGAGGGAACCTGAACTGAGGAAATGCTTCCCTAAGAGTAGGCTGCAAGCGAGTCTGTGGGGCATTTTATTAATTAGTGGTTGATGGGGGAGGGCCCAGCCCACTGTGGGTGGGGCCATCCCTGGGCTGGTGGTCCTGAGTGCTGTAAGAAAGCAGGCTGAGCAAGCCATGGGAAGCAAGCCAGTAAGCAGCACCCCTCCATGGCCTCTGCATCAGCTCCTGCCTCCTGGTTCCTGCCCGGCTTGAGTTCCTGTCCTGACTACTTTCAGTGATGGACCTTGATGTGGACGTGTAAGCCAGATTAACACTTTCACTCCCAACTTGCTTTTGGCCGTGGTGTTACATCACAGCAATAGTGACCCTGACTAAGACACATGGTGCGTGCTTTGCCCACTGAGCCATCTCCCTAGCTGCCTTTACTGTGGCATCGTATGCATTGAGATTGTTGATACAGTGTCAGAGGGGAGCAGAGATGGTTGGCATCCCTAATTTGCTTCTGGCCACTGCAGAAATCTAAAAGCCTCTTTGTTAGGTGTGAGGTTCGAGTTGTGCCTTTGGCCTCGTTCAACATGCAGATGACCAGAGCAGTCGGCTTCATGGACACTCATCCATTTAGTGGGGCCCTTGCCCACTAAAGTGTATGTCTGAAATTTTACACAAGAAAAAAAGTTTTTAATGCCAACCACAGTTGACCCCTTGCCCAGTCACAGGGCTCTTGGGACAGTGTCACGGTATCTATGAGCACAATCAGCCTGCTGTACTCTCTGTCTCTCTGTCTTTCTCTCACACAGATGTGTGTGTGCTCACACTGGAGCGGAGCGTTGATCACAGCTGTATTTGCTCAAATCTCGTTTTCTCCCTCCACTCTGCCTGGATGACGTCAACGGCTGACGATTACAAACCGATAGCCCACAGGCCTCACACTGGGCTCCAGAATTCACAAAGAAAACTAAGAGAGATGAACTTTGTCCCTAAGCCAGTCTCAGCCACAGGAAGGGTCAGGATGGATAAACGATCATCATATTCACTAGTCATGATCAATGAACCTGCTACAAGAAGATGAAGGGTCTAGAAGGAGAGAGGTGAGCTTGTCGGGCAGCATCAGTAATTATTTCCTTCAGATTGGGGTCACGGAGGTTTCTTGGAAAGAGAGTTGAGAATGGTTGCAGAAACTGTTACACCGTGGGCTGGGTCCCAGGGTCATCCCTGGGCTCCAGAGAACTTGAGGGCCTTCATCCCTGGCTGCCTCCAAGCAGACTCCAGGAACACACTGCGCCTGAAATAAGATCACAGAGGAAGAGCTGCGGGGATTCTCATTGCTGCTCCCCCCCCCC